>CM034151.1:68352365-68466695 GCA_019776745.2 Taxus chinensis
TTATTCATCTTAGAAGTTGTGACTATAGAAGAAAGAAATAATTTGGGGACTCTGGTACCCATTTACAAAATAAACTAACAAAGGGTAAGGCTCTTATAACTCAGGTATACAATATCCCAATCTATATACTATCAGTCCGAGCCCCCTACCTATTTTCAACCAAACCTTTTCTGTAACGTGCACGTTCGAATACCCGTAGTAGTGGAAGAAGCTTCCCTGTCTATATGCTCAAATTAGTACGTGAAAGAGGCGTTAATGTTATGTGAAAGAATCAGATATGTGGTACCTAGACATTACTGAAAGGGGTCTGTGCGATTATTGACACTGGCTAAAAGAAATATCCTTATATGCATGCGTAACTTCGCTACATACTTGGATAATTTTAGTGTCTAGATTTATGTTATGCAATCATTCACAAACAGATGGGAGGTCTCAAAGTGTGTGCACTTGTGTCCTGGTTACTCCCTATCAATTTAAAGGGTCGATGCCCCTAAAACATTATTGCAATTATATTAGGCGTTAAGTGCAGTATTAGTCGTGGCGAATTTACCCGTAAGTGCTTCCTAGAGGAATTGTTTATACCGAACGCTGCAAAAGAGATCGAATATCTCGTGAGTGATACAGAACTAATTTTTTATTGTTTTTTATTACAATACTCTGCCAGTTTTTAGCAGTTACAAAATTTTGTGGTTGAATATGACAACCTACAAACTAGTACAATGCACTGAAAAATACACTAAAATATTACAAGTGATACAATATGCAGAAAGAAAACATGAATGAGTAGGTAATTTTTTTTATGCGGGCCCTGTGGCTCCGAGAGCCATAAAGCTTCTTTGTGTAAAATAACCCGAAAAAGAAAATATTTAAAATGTAGTTTCAAGGAACCACCCCCTTAGCAAAAAAAGCTCAAATAAAAAAATAAGTGATGTGGGAGAATTTTTTTTACCCCTTTTAAGGTTTTTCTCCACTAATTTTAGTTGCATGTTTAGCTGTCACTAGGTAGTTTAGTGGGGTGGGAGCTGCTAAGTTTGGCGGTTTTAGGATAAAACAACCTCTAAATGTCAATTATAACAAAAAAACAGTGTAGGAGAATGGGTTCAATCCATGCACCCAACATCCCCAACACTCTCCTCTTAGTCAACATGACGCTATATGCGCTTTGTAACTAAAATAAACCAGAGTTTATTTAAAGAAAGCTTCAAAAACTTAACCTTTAAAAATGTTGAAGTGGTGTGGCGTGGAGTGGGTTCCACGTGGCTTGAGATGGTGGTTTAGGGTTCTTGCATTGAATCCGGATATGAACCATTGATCCCTTGCTTTTAATCTTACTTTGTAAAGTATTTTTTATTTTGGTTTAGCCACCTTATCTCCTCTTTGTTGTCTATTACCGCTGGTTTGATCGATGTTGTTGATTTGATTGATCCGCATTTATATGTTATGCAGGATGCAAGGAAGAGTTTGTGTGCAGGGGAACCTTCCAAATGGGCTCGACCGTGGATGGGTGGCTCATCCTTTAGTAGTTTTACAACTCAGCTATGATGTGAGATACATGGTACAAACCCAGGGATCTTTTAACTCATCGGTTAGAGGAGATGGTTTGGCTCTGGATGTTGAGCCCTATTCGTAGGGTAGATCGATGTTTTTTAACTCTCCAAAAATACAAGCCAATAGCTATCAACAACAAATATTATTGATATATAACTAGAGATCGGCTTGGTTTCATATACAGCATGCCTCAACTCACCAATGAAGGGATCAATCTGTCTAAAAAATAGCTCGGTGGTTGAAGTTGGTAGTTCAATATTGAAACCGCCCAATGTTATGTAATGCATCTTGGCCAACAACTTGGTGGGGGGGGGGGGGGGTGGGTGGGGGGGGGGTGGGGGGGGGGGGGGGGGGGGTGGGGTGGGGGGGTTAAGAGACAACAACTCGGTCCTCTAAAAATGGCACAGACTCCTCCAATTGTAGCAAAACTGCTAGCTTTAGTAGTGACTAAGATGGATAATTAGATTTAGTTGTGAAACCCCTATTGGGGAAAAAATGATTTTTTTTTAATTCCTGAATTCTTATTGGCTCCAGGAAGTAAATTTTCCTAGTGTAAGGGGCACAAAGGCAAAAAAAATTATTTACTTTTACCTGGAGAATGACAGGAGGTTATGGGGATGTAGAGCATTTTGTGAAGTTGCTTGAGGCAGCACTAGTTCTCCTATCTCGTATCTTCTCCAAAAAATTCTTCCCTGTGCAACCTCTCTCCAACCTCTCCAACTTGTCCAGGAGCTTCAACCCTGCTCTGGTACGCAAATGTAATGAAATAAGGGACGAATCCCTCACGATTTTATGAATAATGCGAGAAAATCATTTACAATAATTGCAGGCTAACAATATTTATGATTTGGACACCGGAACCAACAATAATTAAGGTACAACAATGGTGTCACACTTCATCGGGAAGCATTTAAATAGAATCAACATAAATAATTGTTACAACTACGTAACAATTAAACATACAAGTATAATAGGACAAATATGGTTATAAAACCATATAAAAAATAAATAAACTACATAGTTACCTAATTACCATAGTAAATGCCAAAATTAACTGTATTAAACTATGATTTACCCTAACATAGGCGATCCTTTGCATTTCTCATTATTTCCTGCTTTTTTTTGTTTTCTACTAAAACTGCAAGTGAAAGCTTCATTTTTTTTCTTGTTCGTGTTGCAATTGATTGCTTGGATCACTCTTCACTTGTGTCTTCTTAAAGATTGGATAAAAAGGAAAAGCATTCTACCTATATTCTCCTTTTTATCTCATTTTAGATTTTTGCATTACATTTTCCATTTCTTGTGTGTGTTCTCATCGAAATCTCACATTTGGATTTGGATTTAAAATAACCTTTATTTTCTGCATCTTGCTTAATCACATAGTTTAAGTAGGGGTTAACCTTCTACATCTCACATTATATCACACACAACCAAAACTCAAGCATCCAAATCACACATCTTCCTACCAGGTGGATTGATTGGGATTTGACCACCCAACAAGAAGTTGTTGCGGTTTTATGGCCATGTTAGAAACTCTATACAAACTTGAGCCTCACGTAACTTCAGCTATATCAAGGACTCCCTAGCCATAACTACCTGAAACTAGCCTTAGACCGTAGTTTCTTAGGTACCCTTGTTATCCAATTTTTTCTTTTTCTCGCAATCCCTAATCATGTTAATGAAAACTTCATTGCTTGATTTGTTTGTTAATGAAATTCATAAACAAATATTTTCCCATTTCATGCATGTTGATACCTTTTCTTGCAACAATATAATATATCCAACGATACTCCTTCCTCCAACGATCTTGAGATTCCACATTGGATCTCCTGACCTTATGAAGACCATGTCATCCAAATTGACCCCCCTTTTGAAACCAATTCTCCTATTTCTCCTCAACCAACCACGCCATCCTCTCCTACTCCTTTAGAAACTCATGGGCCTCCTTCTAGTCCTATGTATGACTTCATATTTCACAGATATCCCATTTTCTCTCAATCTTATCAGTGCACTCAATCAGTGGATCCTATTCCACCCTACCTCCTCATATCAACATTATCCCTACTTCATCTAATATTATCACTAGAATTCCTATCCAATCATCTCAATCTCCCAACAATCAACACCTAAATATCCCTATCTCAGAACAATCTATTCATTCTCAACAATCACATCCCATTCCTATCTCTCAACAATAATCATTATCATAACCTATCCCATCTCTTCACATTCAATCTCTAACCTTTAATTATATCCCCTCTTATCAAACATTACATCCTTATCCATCCATTTCTCATGTTGTGCAGCCACAACCATCTACCTCTTATGTGGTGCATTCACACAAAAATTTTGAACCATATTCTAATTATACCCCCTTGGGGGAATCGTACAATTTAATCTTCGATAAGTTGATGGAAGCTCACCTCCTCATACTTCCTCCCATCATGCCTATTGACAACTCACACCCCAAACCCACTTAGTATTATAAGTTTAATTATTGTAAATATTACCAATTCATAGGTCACGACATTGAGAAATGTTGTTCTTTTAAATATCATGTTCAACAGCTTATAAATCAGGGGGATATCCAAATGGAAAATCCTACCTCATCTCACAGCCAATCACTATACATTTTCAAACAACCCTTTCCTAATCCACCACAAACAAGTGAATTTCCACCTTCCACATCTTACACATCTAATCCTTATGTAATCAATACTATACATCAAATACCTCCATCCTTACCCATCTCATCTACCTCATCATTTATTCATACCTTATACATTATGTCTACAACTTCTTCCGCACCTATTATAATAACTTTGACTTATTTTTCTACATCTACATCCATTCCTACCTTTACCACATCCACATCGACCGCATCTATCATAACCCAACCTATCATACCTAACTCCTTTTCCATATCAAGCACACCTACATCACTTATACCCCTAAACATACCAATTGTACCTATCCTAACTACTACCACATCAACAAATCCACTCATGTCTACCTTGACATATTTATCACATATTCCTACATCTTTTCCCATGACCACATCATTTATTTCATCCCCCATTCTTACATTAACCAATCCAAAATCTACACCATCCGCATCTTGCATAGACCTCATCATATAGAAACATCTTTCTTCATCCACATCTACATCCACCATTGATCTTGCACCTTCATCTACTTCAACCCTTATCACACCCACTTCATTGGATGTGATCATACTTGATATTTCATCTACATTCATTCCATCTTTATCTATTATACCATCCATAAGACTAATACCAATTCCTCTTTCTCTACTTTTACCCGCACCAATCACATCAACCATCATGACTACATCGGCTCAATATTATCCTCCTACATCTTGGTCGTCATTTGAAGAGTTTGTGAAATCATTCCAACTCGTCTTGACTTATAATAATCCTCACATTTCATCCTCACAATCAGACACTTCCACATCCTCTTTAGACATTATCAAGCTTCCTCCATCAATACCAACCACACAACGTTCAGATCCTTCAGTTGAGATTATTGTCATCCCTACCAAGGGTAAATCCTCTCAATCAAAATCTAATACTTGTGGTAAACATTCCCAAAGGTCTCTCATGCATCCTTATACAAAGTTAGGTATTCCCTCTTCTCCACAATCCAATGTTACAACATCCATCCTAGGAGCACCCTCATCTATTTTAGGGCTAGACCCTTCATCTAAGATATCTCCCAATGATCAATCTAAATCCAAATAATCTAATCATCCTAAGACATTTAAATTACCCATCTAATCTACATCTACTCCTTTCCCTAAATCTAAGTCAAAATATCCCATTAAAACCCACAAGATCTTTCTTCCTACCAACGCTTCAATTGGGTCCTACATAGATACCCTTTGACATTTAATCTGAATATCTACCATCACGCTTCCTCCCATTAAACCTTTTGATCCTCATAGTAAGAAACCATCATGGTTAAACCCCAATCTTATATGTTCTTATTATCATACCCTAAGTCATGACGTTGAGCATTATAAGGCCTTTCAAACTATTTTCCATGATCTTATTGAGAAAGATGGCATCCTCATTCATAGAATCCATCCTTCTCAATTCGCAACTAATCCAACTCATATTCCTCCATCCCCATCCATCAAAACTACTAAGTCTCCTCCTTCATCCACATCCTTCACTATCACCTCTCCTTCACATATCACTCTTCCTACAAAATGTCCTCCCTTCTTCATCGATATTTTTTTTCTTTCTAATCACCCTTATGATCCCCAACCATATATCCAATCCAAATCCAAATTTATTATCAAAACTCCTTCCAGGATGATCCCATTTAGAATCTTTCGACATCCAATAATTCATCCACATCTAAATTGTCCAAATTGATATAATCTCTTTCATTAGGTGGGCATCCTCGCCTCATTTCTTGACCCCCTCATGTCTGAGCATCCCATATGCATCAATTCATCTCTATTCAAAATAGGCCCCCCTTGACATTGGGGGACTTCACTTTTGATATTGTTTTATTTTAATCCCATCTCATCCAATTTTAGCCAACCAATCTATCTATCATCTCATTTTTCAAAATTCCACCTTTGTGGACATACTTTTTCCTCTCTTTCTACGCCATATTTTCATTCTAAGTCCACTAGTGTGGCCATATTTGTCCCTCCTTTGGGGGACCATTCATCTTTTGTTTTCATCTAAAGTCCACCATTGTGGCCATATTTCTCCCTCTTTGGGGGACCATTCACCTTTTCTTCTCATCAAAGTCCACCATTGTGGCCCTAATCATCCCTCCTTTGGGGGACCATTCATCTTTCCTCATTTAAATTCTACCTTTGAGGCCATATTTGTCCCTCTTTTGAGGGACCATTCATCTCTATTTTCATCAATGTACACCTTTGTGGCCATATTTGTGCCTCTTTTGGGGCACCATCCTTTCCATTCTAAGTCCACCATTGTGGCCATATTTGTGCCTCTTCCTGACACCATACTCCCATCCTAAGCCCACTCTTGTGGCCATATCTCTTGTTTCCTCCTTTTCGAGGTGTTGCGCTTATTTTACCATATCCATCCTATTGAATTTTATTTAATCTAAATATTTTATCTATCCTCCTCGTTCAAATTCCACCTTTGTAGCCATATCTGTTCCCTTTTGGGGCACCATATTTTCCATTTTCTCATCCCAAGTCCACCTTTTGTGGCCATCTTTGAATATTTTTCTCGCTTCCTTACTTTTGAAAGGTAGCACATAGTTTTTGTCTTATCTGATTTATCTCTTTATATCCCATCTTTTGCAATCTGCCTTATTACGACCTTAAACATGAGTGACCTTGTCCTTAAAGAAAATTAGAATGTCATTACTCTAGAAAGGATCCAACATGGAAATTTTTCCCCTAACTGGATTGGACCATACATTATTACACATAAGTATGAGTTGGGATCCTATCATTTGGCCTCCCTCGATGGTAAACTAAAATTGGAACATCTTAACGCATTGTACTTACGATCATTCTATAGTTAGCACATTACTAGTGAGCTCTTAGTCATACCCTTAGATCATCCCTCCATCATTAACATCTTCCATTTATCATTGTAATGATTTAGAACTATGTGGTCTACCAGCACTTTCCTCAACATGACCTTCAATATAGGCACCATGGCTCTGCCCATAGCATTTTCCTTATGGATAGGTTCTCCCTTCTTTTTGAGAACTCCTTTATCACTACATATATCACCTCCTTGTTTACCTCTTGAAACCATGTAAAGGCCTCACATGTGTCTCTTGTACATTCATTGTCCCCTCCTAAGTGGTCTACCTAGCTATTCTCAGCTCTTCTCCTTGTTAAAGTCAAAATTCATATACACTCTAATCAAAATCAAAGCTATAAAAAACATAATGTTCCCTCGAAGGAAAATTATTCATTAAAAAAAAGAAAAAAAAAAAAAGAGAAAATCAAATCAAATCAAATAAATAAATCAATCCCTTGAAGGATGGATATCATGTATATCATTCTTGTCATCCATATCATATATTTATAAAGTAGACCATACCCTCGAAGGATGGATACTCTCTTTTATTATGGCATCGAAAGCTTCCCTCATTGATCAGCCTTCCATTTTATTAGCATCCTAAGAAAGCTTCCTGTATTGATCATCTTTCTTCTAGAAAACTTCCCGCATTGATTAGTTTGCTCTTTCCCCTTCCAAAAGATGGGGCATAGATTAGGGAACACCACTCATGGAGAACCCTTTTCCCACATGCAAGTTACATCACAAACCCCTTTGTTGTGTCAATATTAGGTTTATGATTTCTTTCCATCCTTATTTTTCTAATGATCTTAGGTATAACTAATTATCGTTGGTTATATGCTAACATCTTTTTCGATCGCATGTGCCTTGTGTTCCTTGGCTCCCCTTATTTTTTACCTCTAATGTGGTTAGAGGCATCGTTTCCTCACACGCTCCTTGGTATGACGTAGCATCATTTGTACCCTTTGATCACATCTAGTTAATATATGTTACCTCATCTCATATATTTTCTCATCTATCATCCGATTACACCTTATCTATTTTCAAGTCCACTCTTGTGGCCATGATTATTTCCCCTTAGGAAATTTTGGTATTTTTACTTTTTGGCCATTTTTCGTGTCCTTTACTAGGGCACCACATTATCATCCCTATCTTCTCATCAAATTCCACCTTTCTGGCCATAATTGTGCCTCTTTTGAGGCACCATCTTCTCAAAGTCTGCCTTTGTGGCCATATTTACTCCCTCTTTGAGCATTTTATTTTGCAATCCCCTCCAATCTACGCATGAATTCCACCCTTGTAGCCATACTTATTCCCCCTTGGGGCATATTATTTCACCACCATTTTTCCACTCTACCCTCTGAGCCATTTTTCATGTCTTATACTAGGGCACCATTATTTTCATACTCATCCCTTACGGATGCATACCCTTTTCACCAGGGTTCATTTTAAGACACCTCTAGAAAATTGGAGGTGGAAAATACCCGGCGAATATCCCCAGAATCGGTTTTAGCAAAAGGTGAATTTGACAATTTTCCAGAAGCGAATTTTCACCAGGTTTTTCTAGCCAAAGAGACTACAAATTTTCTGACACTGACACATCATTAATGTGCATCAACAAGGACCATTGACGTCATGTTGATGTGCGTCAACAAGGGACATTGATGCGCATCAACCACCCTTGTTGATGAGCGTCAACACGGTGTTAATGGTCCTTGTTGATGTGCATCAATGACCCCTTGTTGGCGCGTGTCAATGGTCCTTGTTGATGCGTGTCAATGTTCCTTGTTAACACATGTCACTGACCCTTGTTAACGCATGTCAATAAGGACCTTTGACACATGTCAATAAGGTCCATTGATGCGCGTCAACAAGGACCATTGACGCGTGTCAACAAGGGCCATTGACACGCGTCAACCACTCTTGTTGACGCGCGTTAATGGTCCTTGTTGATGCGCGTTAATGGTCCTTGTTGACGCACGTCAATGGTCCTTGTTGATGCACGTCAATAAATGTCATTGACCCTGGATTTGTCCTATAAATACCCGCATGTCGGTCATTTTCACGTTTACACTTTCCGGCTCTCGATTTTTTTTGCATACAGGAATCCATCATTATCAAAGACTCAAGAAAAAATACAATGGCGACTACAAGTGCATCCCAACTGAAAGCTCAAGACAAAAATCAAGAGGAAAATCCAGTCCTATCCAAGGGCAAGATCATCTATAGGAATCCTTTGTGCCCCCACATCTAGACTGTTTTACAGATGAATTCCGAATACAAAAATTTGATCAATGCATGTGAGTTTAGTGGGCTCGTTAAGATGCCCCATTTCGAAACAGACCCAGATATTTTGAACTACCTTCTCTCATCTTATAATACAGAGGACGCCCTATTTTATGTTACTATGAATGACGCCTGATTGTTTCAATTCGATATCGATGCAGCTGACATCCATTGGTTTACGGGCTTTCCATTTAGAAATTTACCCTTTGTTACAACGAAGGCAACACTCGTCGAAGACGATAAGAAATATCTCAAATCGATGTTCGGTTTCCATGTTGATGGTAAGTATAATTTGTTTTCATTCATCATTTTTTATTCAGTTTTTTATTGTGATACAATTTAATGTTATATTAATTCCCACTGTTTTTGGCATTTGCAGATCATGTCAATAAATCCAGGCGTGGTGTGGATATGCAAGTAATTACACACCACTTTCTTGCTGCAATGATTTCCTTTTTCAATCTAGAATAGTTTTCCAGGGTCGGTAAACAAATATGCCAAACTGTGCCATTGCATACATTTTTCCAACTATCGCAAAACAAAAATTTGATTGGTGCACCTTTTTATCAAAAAAAAAAAAGAACTGACATAACAAATGCAAAGCTTTCAGAAAAACCTGTCATTTACTCCACAAACTATATCCTTGGCCTTTATTACGAGGCTCTTTTAAATTTAAAAGACAAACCAATTCCCACTTGCACTGACGATGCATTGATGAAGTTGTCAATTCCATTTGAAGAACAACAGGTATAAACTATTAAGTTTGTATTTGGACATTACACTGTACAAAGGTATTAACAATTTACTGTTTGTAGAGAAGATTTGTGGAAGCCCTTCCCCAAAAAAGGTGTTATCAAGAGGAAGAGGCCAACAACACGCTGAGGCTTCAGGAGATTCCCAATCTAAAATGGAAGCTCACTCCTCTCCAAAACCCCAATAGTTTGAATTCGTTAAATGCCAGAGAAGTAATACCTTTTCATGTATTATTTACAAATTCCAAATTTATATTTTCATTTTCCAATTTAAATTTTACCCAATTGAATTGACATACAATTCAATGTTGATGACATTGCAGCAACTTTGGACCATACGCGTGTTTCAGAAATGAAACCATCTTCCCCAACTCACTCAGTACAGTCGCATGCATTTGTATATTCTCAACAACCACCAATTACTACTCCAACACGGCCACCCTTAGCACCGCGACAAGCTACCCCTCAACAACAAGGTATAAGTTTCGAATACTACTTCATTTAATTTCGTAGTTTTTGCATTGTTTTGTAGATTTTCATATGTTTTTTCTTGAACTTTTTAGCACATTGCAGTCCTATTCAAACAACGGCACCAACCCCCCCTCAACCAATAATATTTAAAATTCCAACCAGAGGAACAAGAAAAAAGAACATTGGTAAACGCATGACAATTGCTCCAGCCCCTAGTGGGACACTAAACATTGCCTCCTCCTTTTGAATTCCAACCCTCTCACTTGGTGGGTTGCCCAGTGCAACGGGCATATCAGTTTTGAATAATATAAATTTAGATGAAGATTACTTGGGCATTGATAACAATGACCCAATTGGTTTTTTCAATACCCATGAGATGATTCAAGGTCAACAGGTATACTTCAATTTCAACATACTTTACCGTATTGAATTACATTTTGTTTTAGATTTATTTTTCTGAATCTTGATTAATTTTATCACAAACAGGATCAGGCCACCCAAAGGTAGAAACAAGTAGCATTTGATCTAGCTGAAATCCCCCATACCTCTCCAGCGAGATCATCTTCATCAGATACAGATGGTGAGCAGTTGTTACCTTTTCCTTTGGAGAACTTAATTGGTTATAATTGTCAATCCCATGTCAGTGAGTTTATTCTACCTCATATTAGTCAACTCATAGAATGGGAGATAAGGGCTAAAGTACTTATCAATGAGATTATTAGTCGTTATGAAAATTATTGGCAAAGGGATAGTTTATACGCTGTAATCTAGAATCAACCTGCGAAGATGGATTCCTTAGTTACCCAAGTAAGAAGTGGGACTGTCACGTATAACAACAACTATAAAGACGACATTTTGGATAAGACATTAAACAAATTGGAAAATATTAGTGTTGAGGCCTAGGCATATTTTAACAAATGGTCTAAGGACAAGGATCTGGTAGCAGTTGCAAATGCCGAGAGAGATAGAGAAGTCATAAGTATTATCACTTTCAAACAATAATTTTTGTTAATTTAAAGTTTTTTTATTTTAGTAATATGTTGAACTGACATTACTTTTTTTTTGCAGTTGAAATATGAAAATTTGAAGAGTCAAGCAAAGGATTTCCAAGTTCACTTGGAAATAGTGAAGAATAGTTTATCCGCAGCGAAGAATTTGAAGGAAAATATTGTTTTGGTTAACAAACAAAATAATACATTGAAGCAGATAATTAAAGAGCATGGCTTCAACCTTGAAATATTATTCAAAGCTAAGGCAACATATGATCTGAATTTGTTGTCCCATGGAGATGCGACAAAGCAAGAAGAAAGAATTTTAAAAAATCTGGACAGTGTTGTGGAAGATCTCATAAGTTCTGGGGTTATTTTTGTCGTTGGGGAAAGGGGTACAGCCACAGGCGAAGAAACCATTGGAGAAAGGAGCACAGGAGTTGAAATGGATACAGAAAAAGAGGGTTGAATTTTTTTATTATTGAGTGTGGAAACTTGAAATATTGAGTCTATATTTGAAAATTTGAAACATTGAATGTTGTGGTCATGGCATTTGAATTTTATTATCTCGATTTGATAGCCTTTAAAATTTTGAAATACTATATAATCTTTAATTTTATAACTTCCTATATATTATGTATAGAATTTATAGATTGTATATGGAGTTTATGTTTTTTGGTTTACTTGTAATGATGATTACATTAGATAGATGATGATGGATGATGACATATGTTTCTTGTTTACTTGGATTATCATAAATTGTATGTGGACATAGATTTAGCCTCAAGCATGATAATTCTTCTTCTCTAGACATTTAAACTTGTTTTAAGATAATTCTTCTTCTCTATACTTGTAATGATATGATCATGATGACATTAGAATGGATATAGATGATGATGAATGATGATAATGGATAATTGTTTTAAAAAAATAGAATTTGTTAGGACAGAGACATTTATTTAAATTGAAAATAGATAAATAATTGTTTTAATAATAATTGTAGTGTCAGGATTATGATAATGATATGATGATGATATGATATCAGATATATATGGATGATGATGAAATTTATGTGGATGTAGCTTTAGCTTCAAGCACGATAATTCTTCTTCTCTAGACATTTAACTTGTTTTAAGATAATTCTTCTTCTCTATACTTGTAATGATATGATCATGAATTGTTTTAAAAAATGGAATGTGTTAGGAGAGAGACATTTCTTTAAATTTAAAATAGATAAATAATTGTTTTAATAATAATTGTAGTTTCGGGATTATGATAATGATATGATGATGATATGATATATATGGATGATGATGAATTTTATGTGAATGTAGATTTAGCTTCTAGCACGATCGTGGATGATGAATTGTATAATGGATCATGGATTATGAATTGTATAATATGGAAAAATATTCCTCTGTAAAATTCGATTGTGTCATTTTATCCCACAAATTTTAAAAAATATATCAAAGAATTTTACAAATATAAAAAATAAATTAAACATAATTTTAATAAATCAAGAAATATGATATGATAGGGTTTAACTTACCTCTCGTGTTTTAGATGGTTGTGAAATCATCACTGGTAATGTGCTAGATCTTTGTTTTAAGAAAACTCAACACGAGAAATGGATTAGTAGATAGATGGGTGAGTTGCCTGACATTGTCAGTCTCGAGAAGTACCAGCTTCCTCGGATAGATGTCAACCCACGTTTTCAAAAAAAATGTATTTAAATAAATGTAAATATATATACTTGTAACATCTTTAATGATAACAAGAGCTAAAAAAATGTAAAGTGACAAACAATATGATTAAGGTGAAGAAGATACCTATTTAAAGTTGAAACAATCCATTATCAATAGCTTCTTCAAACTCAATGTTCTCTTCTGTAGAGTGTGACAATGCGCCAATTTCACTCTCAATGTTGGGACCAATTGTACTTGTAGTTATATTATTCACACATCTTCTTTCGCAAATGGAATTCCAATGCATAATTTATCTGTCAAAAGGAAACGTTTCCATGGAGTATCGAGACACATAACACCTCATGCGACTTTCCATATTTTTATCCAACCTATTTCTCAGTTTTGATTTTATAAATGATAATGCACTGAAAACCCTTTTGTCCTCCACAAACCCAAAATCATTGTTTGCAATAACTCATATAATCTAAAATATTCACTGATATCTTCTTGTAAGATAGAACTTTGATATATTCCTCGCCACAACCTTATAATAGCACCACTTTTAGAAGGTTCGTCTAAGTTTTTATATTGGTTCCTCATTGTTGTTGCAAAATTTGTTGATTGAAATTTTAATAAATCAGCATTCAGTATACCTTTGATTTCCATACCCTTGAACTCTGAAGTATTTGCAAAATGTTCCATTATTGTACCCATGGATTTATGGAAATGCTTTCTTACAAAGTCAACACGACCACCTTCAATACTCCAAAAATTAGGATTCATCGCACCCATGGCTTCAAGACTTTTATCTTTGGAGAAACATTTTCTAATTTCTGATGATAAGGATTGTGAATTTTTTTAAAGCTTTATTCTTGTTTCAACAATAACAAACTCAAAGAGATTACATGTCACGGGAACATCTTCTCATTCCAATCCTGTAATATCTTGACGTTTTCACAAAATGTGCAGTGGTATGTCCCTCCCATTAATAGTGATGCAGAGGTGATCATGGATATTAAATCTCAAATAGTTACTAGGATTTTTAAGATCTAATAAATTTTTCGAATTCTCAAAAATAGTTGTATCAAAACTATCTTGGGAACAGTACAAGATATCAAGACATTGACATACCATTTTTATCATCCGTATAAAATCCACAATATAGATTAATCTCCCCTATACATGCTTCATCAATGTATTGATCTCCTGCAACATTGGAAGAAAACCAACCGATGTAAGCAATCTCTCCAAATAAATTAAATGGAACAACAAGTCCCTCGCCCTATCAACTTCATGACGATATTTGTGCATGAAAAAAACCAACGAAGGATACTCCTCATGAACTTTGCATGCAAGTTCATACAAAGAGATCCATCTAGTCTCAACATCTTTCAGAAGTGTTTTACCATCTGTAATTCCAATTGCAAATTTCTGGACCTCAAGAAATCACTTTGCATTGCTTGCCATATAGGCATGAAGTTCTCTTATAAGGTCTTCTAATTTAGCAACATTTTCATGGTTGCTTACCATTTTTTACATTAAATTCATTCTATGAGCCATACAGTGAATTGGTTGCATATATGGGACCACTTTTGTTTGTAATCTAACACATAGCCCTATTCGGTGACCCTACATGACAGATGCACCATCTACTCCGACGCATACCAACTTTGTAGCAATTTCATAATCAGTCATTCCAACAATATCTTTCAAATGAGAAACAACTATTTTATGTAGGTTTTCGGCATTACAATTTTCAACCATTTTCATAACACCCAATAGATGAGGTGTCCTTATATGATTTTCTAAAGTATAGATGTGGATACATACCCATGTAGTGTTGTCGACTTCTGTCACTTCATCAATTGAAAGAGAGATAAACTTTTATTTTTTTACATTATCTTTCAAATCTTCCTTCTCTATCATCAAAAGGCATTTTTCCATTTCCCATCCACTACTTTCATACCAATGAGACTGAGGTACGTTCAGCGTTCCATTATATTGATACAAAACTTTAAAATCAAGGAAATCTGAAATCGGTCTTCCTTTCTTTAGTATGTGAAAAAAAGTAAAGAATTGTATGAGTTTTGCATGTAGATTTGTTTGATTCATCTTACCAATTTGCGATGTGATCATTCCTCCCTTTTCCATGAGATGTTTGTGTTTTTCCTACTCTTCCTCATAATCTATAGTGTATCTAATATGCATACATTCTTTTTCAGTTTTCCACCTGTGTGTTTTGATTTTCTGGCCATCCGCCCCCGTTACAATCAAATATTGTTTTCCACAATGTTTTTCTATAGTGTCCAGCTTCATTTGCATTTTTGTTGATTTCCCAATTTCCATGTACATATTGCACATGTACATTCAGATGGGATCTCTTCATAATTAGATAATTGTACAGATTCGACAAATAGAAATTTAGCTACCCAATCAAACTTGTATGACCTACCAATGGTCCACATATTCTTGTTCATTTTTAATGTTTTACTTTTTTTAGTAGAATTTTGAGCAATATCACAATCACCTGGTTTCCTCTTCCATGAACCAGAATTTGAATTTGATTTTTGCGTTCTATTTTTCTAAGTATTTGTATGTGTGATATCTTGATGCACTTCTGGTTGCACCCCAACAGGAAGAATATCTTCAAGATCTGGCATATTATTGTAGGTGTTATTTGTTTGATACTGTGTAAAATGCATGTCCACCTTAATAATACCTTCCACACAGTCAATATTCTGATTATTTCTGGTGGCATCTA
Organism: Taxus chinensis; assembly: GCA_019776745.2. Taxonomy (NCBI): domain Eukaryota; kingdom Viridiplantae; phylum Streptophyta; class Pinopsida; order Cupressales; family Taxaceae; genus Taxus; species Taxus chinensis. The sequence goes on from CM034151.1 coordinate 68,368,407, forward strand.
TATGGTTGTTGGTATTTTCAGTATTTGTATCAGCAGAGTTTCTAAAATACTTGAACAACAATTTCTAATATTTCTTATTTACTTTTAGGGTCTTCACATTCTTAGGACTAGCACCTTCCATTATTCTTAACAAAGTCCTATATTAGCAAAATAACCAAGTAGCGACTCAGCGAGTCAGAGTCAAAATTCTTGTCACGTGTCAACAACTAACCCTTTTTCACGCATCAACAGTGCATCAACTATCCCTATCGCGCATCAACAAGGCATCAATTGTCTCTATCGCGTGTCACCAAGGCATCAACTAGATTTGTCACGCGTCAACTCTGTCCCTATCATGCGTCAACTGCTTATGCCCTTGTCATACATCAACTCTCTATATGGTGCATCAACAAGGCGTCACTGTCTCTGTCGTGCATCAATTCTATTCCTCTCATGCTTCAACTGCTTACCCCCTTGTCGCGCGTCTACAATATATCCTTGTCACGCATCTGCAATACCTCTTTGTCACGCAGTAACTATATCCCTATCGCATGTCAACAACTAACTCTAACAAGATAACAATAATCTTTGGTGCTTAAGAGTTTGCGAGTTCAAATTTCATGGTATTCGTATTTTGGTAAGCTACTTGTGGTAGTACTGTAGTATACTATCCGACGAATCACCTAGGTTTTTATAGGATATGTTTTCAAATGAAGGCGAAGCTGACCCCAAAAAAAATCTATTGTAAATTTTAGATGAACAAGACACCGACCCACTCTGAAAAAATCACCTTTTCAAATTTTCCTAAAATGAAATTTTTGCCATATTACGAATATTTGCCACTAAAATTATCCCTGCTTTTCACTCGATTCCTCGTGTATGAATTATTTTGCATTTGGTTGCGCATGATTTGATGTTTTCCTATGACACATTGGTCATCTCGGCTCACATCCATTTGAGAGGTTTCCCATTGGATTCTCTCCATTTTGCATTGATTTTCACCCACTCATTAGCTCGTAGATCATTTTTGTCATCTCCATTGAAACTGTTTTGTGTCCCCTATCCATGTGATATCATATTCAGCGCCATATTTTTTATTGTTAAATTGTAATCCTTTTTTCTTAGGGCATCTTTCCTTGCATTATCCTTTTACCCATTTTTCTTCACCCACCCTCCCTTCATCATCTACCTTTTTCAAACATGTCATCAATTCCCCTTGGTGTTATCGATCCCTCGTTTGAGGGGGAGCTCATCATCAACCTTCTGTCACCCTCATCCTACTCTTTGTCTCTCATCATTTTTTTTTCTCATGGCTTGCTAGCACAAACCACTCAATAAAAAGGGGAAAATGTAGACACCTAAATTCGGTATCTCTACCCTTGTCTTCCTATGTGCATGTATCTCACCATGGTCCTAGCTAGACCCCCTTAATTTAATCCATCCCCTTAACATTAATTAAATTAAATGCCCACTTCTTATCCCATCACCTTTAATCTTTTTTAAGAAACATTGATTAATATAAATTATCCATTATGCCCTAATCAACTTTCCTTTTAAGACGCTTTTATCCTAAATCTACATCCCTATGCTTTTTCTAGCTTTTATCCTACCTATCTTTATCCCCTAACTACCCATAACATATCCCTAAACAACCTCTTCTCACCTACAAGATTTAAATTACTTTTCTCATCCTTAAAAACTTGAAATCCTGATTAAATCACAAAATCAAAACTGTTTGGGAAAGTTTACCCCATAGTCGGTGACAACCCAATGTAGTTGTCATTGACCCTTTCAAATTACATTCACCCTCCCTTTTTAGACAAACAAATGCATATATCTAAGTTTTTCTTGTGACTTTTTACCTTCCTCTCATGCCTGAGAATCCTTGCAACAGTTATAGACCTCTTGGACCTTATTCCAAAGTGTTTGCATCACTCATGACCATCCTTTGTGAGATTATCATCATTTTGTATTATTTTATTATCATATTATTGTTGTCTTGTTTGCATCTTCTTAAATTTGGTAGAGATTTACAAACCAAAATAATAATAATGTTCTATATTTTATTCATCCGATAATGAACCCAATAAAATAGGAGAATATTCTCCTAAATAGAGAGGAGAGTTAGGAAGTTGTTTAGCAACAACTCCTATAATCTCTCATACTAAATACAATATTCATAAGTTGTTACAACACTATGAAAAACTTACTCTATAAAATATTTAATCAATGTAATAACTATTTATCTCATAGTTAATATAAAGTGAGCACTATAATATTTTCCTAACATTCCCCCCTTAGTGTGAACATGGGAAGAAAGCACATCTGAAGAACTGGAAACATAATCATATGCCTCTACATAATTTTAGGTATACATACTGTTGGCTTGGATCTTGTTGTATGGATCTTGCTACACATGACCAATCTGCTTCACCACAATGAATACCATACCGGATGATCAAACTTCCACCAATTCACCTACATACACGAACTCAACAGTTCTCGATTTCACTTCCAGTGAACACTCTTTCACCAGCCGATCAATGCTAGAAGTACAATGATAAGAGGATCTATGTAGTTAGAGGATCACTCCAGTTCACCTGCCCTCATATACAACTGTTCTCAGATTCCAAAATGCACATCCTCTACATTTCAACCACAGAAAGGGAGTGAAACCACACACCACTCAAAACAGACAATTGAAATATGGGAAAAAATTCATATCATATTCTATAAGAATCACAATGTTCTTAATTGTAGCCATTGTTGTTGATCACTACCACTCGATCTCAAACAACATAGGAAACTGCCACTGCCGCTATAAGTTTCCCTTAACTTTAGTTGTTTTAGGCACATAATGGAAATGGAACATTGGTGTTATGTTCTCCCCAAAATTTGAAATTTCCATTTATTCACACAACCAGGAGCACTAAAAACCAAATCAAATCAAATTGAAAATGAGATGCCACCATACTAAAATGCAGCCCCGTCGTTGGTGACTGACGAGAGGCGTTGATCGCCCTCCATCCTCCATTGCCTCTAACTTCCATTGTGACTGCTAGCTCAATGAAATGGGAACATGAAGGTCAAGTTTACATATTGGATGTCGCGTTCTAGTGATAATATGTCTGTGAGGTAATTTTTTTTATTTTGACAATTTTTTTACTCTAACTCACACTCGACAATGATACGTTAAAACTGTAATGGCTCAAATTTAACTAGACGACACTTGACTTTCATGCTTTAGACTGTATGACAACAACATTGATAATTAAACAAAATGACTCTTATGACTTTGGCTTAAAATAATGAATGGCACAATTTAAATCACATTAATATTATATGACATAATTATTGACCTTACTTTCTAGACTCACCAATATACAACATACAAATGTATTTCTAAGGATGGTTTTTTAACACTAAAACAAATTGAATTTATACTTCAATACAATACCTAAACTTAAAGTATAAAAAATACGATTTCTTATCTACACAAAAACTAATGACCATATAATAGATGTATACAAATTGAAACATCATTTACTTGTTAAAGTCGTAGGCTACTTGGGTGGTGAGCTACTGAGTCGAATTGCAAATCTCCATGCACACATTTGGGTGTCACTTTGACGTATCTATTTGCAAGGAATGCAAATGTGGGAATTCCTAGCTCGGTAGAGATTCGAGATAGCTCAGTGGAGACTGCAATTAAAAAAAAACCTTCAATATAAGTGCTAAACCTTTACCCATATCCAAAAATAATCACCTGTAGAAACGTCTCAAGCCTGATGATGATCAAATCATACGATATGGTAGATTGATGGATCTTGATAGGATTGGACATTCTGATATGAGCATAATATATACGACGAGCTATATACTTTCCCACTCGCAGATCGTTGGAGATATTATTGTGCAAATGTGAATAGACTATAAATTCCCACAGGTTCCAAAAAGTCGACAAGATCTATAAGAGTTACAAATACATCTAAAGACTCCTGAACCATGAATCCATTCTCCTGAATGAAAAGTTACAGCTAATGGAAGGCTCAATTCTTTCAGTGCCTTGAAGACCAATTTGTCTGATTGAAGACCACGATAGAAGATCTTCTCAGGTCGGGACTGCACATAGGGATATTCCTTGTAAAATTGAATGTAAGAGTAAAATAATACAGTGCATCTGATATGTAAAAATGCCAAAGAAGAGCGTTCTGATGATCTGCACAAAATGAACCATTTACAAGGGCAAATAACAATTAAACTGCGCCTCACAAATTATTGGACTTCCATCGCTCTGATACCAAATCTTTAATTTGGTAGAGCTTTACAGACGGAAATAATAATTATGTTCTATGTTTTATTCATCTGGCAATGAACCCAATAAATAGGAGAATAGTCTCCTAAATAGAGAGGAGAGTTAGGAATTTGTTTAACAACTCTTCCTATAATCTCTCATACTAAATCCAATATTCATAAGTTGTTACAACACTATTAACAACTTACTCTATAAAATATTTAATCAACGTAATAACTATTCATCTCACAGTTAATATAAAGTGAGCACTATCATATTTTTCTAACACATCTAACCCTTTACAAGGCCAAATCATCTTCAACAGCTCTCAGAGCTCCATTATCAGCGTTCTCTTTAAGTTTCTTTACCTACGGGTCATCCATTCCTCTCATTTTCATTCGGCCTTTATCTACCCTGCTATAGTTGTTGTCGCCCTACCCAAGTCATTGTCGACCCATCCCTCTGTCACTGTGTTTTCTATCTCCAGATCCTTCCCCAGCACCCATCTCTATTCTATTTATGTCTCAACTTTCTAGATCCATCATCTCGCTTCTCTGTTTCACCAGAACTAGCCTAACTGCACCCCAGTCGTCGTCGACCCAGTTCCTGTTTGCCAACCAATCTACCTAAAATTTTGTTTTATTCCATTCCTTGGTGTTTTCTGCCTCAAATTCCCCTCTACAAGTCATTTAAAACATCTATAGGCTTCAGTTGCATCCATATTACATTAAGACCTCTGCGTGTCTTTATATTTACATTTCTATCTGGATCCACTCACCCAGATCGCCATCGACCTGCCACAATGTAATCTAGGTCACCGTCGACCCAGTCAGGTATATTTTATTTTATAGTAATTCTTATCATATTTGTATGTGCCTTACATTTCTGCATTTTTAGTTTCTATGTGCCTCAAATTTTGCATATATTTTGTTTATTATTATTGCTCTTATCCAATCTTATCAGACATGAGGGTTGACATCTGCCAAGGTATTTAACGTTTCTTCCAACCAAATATGTTAGGCAAGCCCCCCATTTATCATCAAATCTATTTTCTTTCTAGTATTTTTTACACATCATCAACTTGTAGCAGCGAGGATCAATCACTTTGCTCCCATATCTATCACATCATATTTGAGGTACCATAAACCCTCCATTTTCTAAGTTGTTTACTTTTCTTTAGTAGTTAACTCATTAATTTGAATCGAACGAGAAAATTATAACAACACTTGTTTCTGGCCTCCTACATGGTGCTTAACTTATCCCACACTTTTTTAGTTTTTTTGACATCTTGAATGTGGGGTTTCATGTCATTGAACACTGCGAACAATATTATGACTTTGGCCTTTTGATTGGCCTTGTCAAACTGTCTCTATTGGGCTGCATCATCTGGTGATCTAGTTGCAGAGCCATTCACAATAAGCCAAATCTCTTCAAAATCTAGTTATATTTTGATCTTAGTCTTCCATGTAACATAATTATCTCCTCTTAGGAGCTGTGAGTATGGAAGAAAGAACTTAGGGGAATTGGTGCCCTTTTTCTGAATTAACTGACAAAGGGCAAGGCTCTTATCACTCTAGGTTTAAGGTCTCCCAATCTATATACCATCAGTCTAATATACTGAATATTTCTATATATGTTCCCTTGTGATATACCCATTAGTACGTGAAAGAATCTTTCCCTTTTGATATACTTCGCGGTATGTGAAAGAGGCATTAACGTACGTGAACTAATTTGATACTTGGTACCAATACAGTACTGAAAGGGGTCTATGCAATTATTAACACATACTCAAAGAAATATCCTCATACACGCACGTCACTTCGCTATATACTCAGATAATTTAAGTGTCTGGATTTATGTCGTGCAATCATTCACAAACAGATGGGAGGGCTCAAGGTGAGTGCATTATATCCTTATTTCTCCTCATCAATTTATAGGGATGATGCTTAGACGATGTTATTGCAGCTATATTAGCTGGTAAGTGTAGTAGTAGTCGTGACGGCTTTACCTGTAAGTGCTTCCTAGAGGCATTGTATATAGTGAACGCTGCGAAAGAGATCCGAAGATCTCATGAGTGTTAAAGAACCAAATTTCACTGTTTTTGTTTTCAAATCTATGTCAGTTTTTTTAGTTATAATGTTTATGGTTGAATATGGAAACCTTTTTATAAAATGACGTGTCTCACACTTGGAGGGCCATGTGGTGAACGTAGTAGGAGCAATGGTTGGTTTTAGGTTTCCTACAAAAAAATAGATTTGAGTCATTGTTATCTCCTTTTTCAATTATTTTTTTATTTTTTTAGATGGCCATTTTTCTTTGAGTGCTTGTTGCAGGGTCTAGTGAAGGTTAGATTTGAGAGATTGAAGTTTTTAGCTTGGCAAAGAGGCTCGTGGATCACACAAAGTAGGTCCTATCAGCTTCGCCTTGAATGCAAGGCTTGTTTGACCTAAAACAAGACGGTGGTGCAAGTTGATCGGTATCTTGGCCAGTTTAAACAAATCTCATTGATATTCAATGTTGTGCTCGTTGTTTGAATGGTCAGTGTTTGACCTGACCTGGAGAGTTATTTGACTCACACAGTAAACTCAGATCCTGGATCCCTTAGACTCCCCAACTTGGTGATATAACAATGCACACTCTGTTGAACCTGACTCGGTCGTAAGAGGCAAGGCTCGGTTTGGTGATGGGAGGTGGAGACACATCCTAATTTTTGTATACAGGTCACAGGGGACTCGTCTCAACTCGTATGCCTCTACCGTTTGGCTTGGTCCTTCACAAGTGACAAGGGAAGAACTAGCTCGACGGTCGTGTGCAAGCTTGACTTTCAACAAGCAAATCAAATAAGAATGACTCATCCACTACTGGTGATTGACGACTCCTGCTATCAGAACTTGCTTTACAAACAATGTTCACAGAGATCAGTTGAGCTAGCTCGACCTAGACAGGATGAGAAAGACTCCAATGCATGTAAAGTAGCTCACCCTTCTAGCTCGGTGGCCCCTTCAACCAACTCAATGGCTGGGATTTAAAATGTAGAGACCTCCAAATTTTACAGTCTACTATTTTAGTAAAGACTATAGTGCTCTTATAAATTTAGAGGGAAAACCCCTAGTGGGGATATATATATATATATTGATTCTGATTTTCTAAACCAGATTTCTTCTAGCTGCAAATTGTTCCCTGCAAAAAAAGACTTTTTAAGCACGTGGAACTAAACAGGTTGTGGGGATGCAGGGATGGTGTTGGGAAGTTGCAAGAGGCTACACAGGCTCTCCAAATGTTTCAAATGCTTCTCCAATCTTCTTTATCTCTTCTACACTCTCTCTGCACACCTTCTCTACTCACACAGGCTCCTTTAACTTGCTCTGAAACCAAATGTAGAAGAGGGATGAAATCCTCACAATTATATTAATGTTCAATCAGGAACTTACAATAGTGATGGATGTAATATTTATAGATATTACATAACTGAGTATAAACAAATAATAAATTTCACATGTGCACCCAGAAACCATACATGAAGTAATAAAACAAATATGATGTTGCAATTATGAAACAATATACATACGTGACTACACAACGTAAAAAATATAATGGTTATAACAATTATACAACAACTAATTACCCTAGTAAACTACTAATTACCTAAGTAGTTACCACAATAAAAAATCAGTAAAAATGTAAATACAATGCATAATTAACCTAGTAAACTAAGTTTTACCTAACACTTTTCCCCTTTTTCCTAGTGTAATCACATATATCTAATTATATATCACACTTTCCTCTTATATATTTACCTATGCATTGTCTTTGCAAACTTTATCTTCTAGTTATATTTTATCACGATTTTCTCACTCTATACACAAACACCTTAGAAATCCTATAAAGACAATCTTCATCTCACATATTCATGTTCTCTACCTCCAGAAGGTCACGTCCACCTCATATATTTTCATCCATTAGTAGTGTCCTCCTTTGATGGTAGTATCTTGGAGTGGCCAACAACATTTCAAATGTGGGTACTTTCATTAGGTTTTATAAGGCTTGATCATCAATGATTGTATGAAATTAATGAAGATTCACGTATGTATACAAATGACCCCATATGTCATTATCACCTAAGGAAATATTACACACCTTGGAGATCACTTACTAAAAGTGTATTTACAGATCTAAAATGTTCCAAGAGCATCCCTATACCAATCCACATAGCTAAATATATGAATAATAAAGGGTCAAAGTGTTATGGTGACAAGTGTCAAAGGTAAAAGGAAATATCATTTGACATCATGCATTACTATTCTAGTTTTACCTTAAAATAAAAGTGGAAGAACTATGTTAATTTTAATCCCTCTTCAAGATATTGATATGTAGTGTAATGGTCACTTGCATTGAGGAAGTGATGAGGCTAGTTTGGCCTAATAGCTCCTAGGAATTTTATTATGATTTGTATTTTGAGTGCATTGTTAGGGAAAGGAATGCAAACACGAAATAACGCACTTAGTATTGTTACATCACACCTCTAGTATATCATTATATTCAAGATTCCTAAGTAAGAAGACTAGACATTAAAAACACTCATTTTGTTTTCTATTTACGTTGTTTCATCTTTCTATACTCTTTTCCTTTTAATTTTTTGGAAACAATCCATTTGCTTTTGAACATTACACAACATGTGACCCAGCTCATTATTTTCTATCGTATATTTGTAGCCTCCTAGACACTAGTGCTCAGTAGCAACCAAATCACCAAAGATCTATTGTCCCCTTTGGGCGCTTTTGTCCCTTTTCCCTCTTTTCTCATGTTTAAAGTGTCACATCAATTGTTATCTTTTATATATTTTACTTACCACTATGGGTCAGATTTTTAGTTGTTAATGATGAAATTCAAACAAAGGAATCATATATATATATATATATATCACTATTGTAAGGGGTTGGGAAATTTGGGCTATTACTTCCTATATATTACTTGGGAAAAGATAAACATTCAAGGAATGGGTTGCATAATTCACCACATAAAAAGGGGCAATTTCTGTATTTCGTCTCACGCATTCATCTGGAGGGAAAATTAGTTATATCCCACTATCTTTTTACGAATGGAACAAGGTAAACCTAGCTTTAAGGGAAACAGTTCTATCACACACGCATTAGAACTACATTGAGTCTAAAATGTAGTGTAGCACTTGGTGACAATCACATTGGGGTGAACATTGAGGTTAGTCCAACTAAAGCATATGCATATTTTAATTCATCTAATGTGTGATTAAGACTTGTGTAGGTATCCAATGTTTTTTTAGGTACATGTGTGACATTGAAACCCTACAAAAAAGTTAGAGTGATAAAGAGTCAAGTTAAGATGAGCTTATCAAATCCTGAAAATACCAAATCCAAAACTAATTTTAGGACAATAGCACCTAATTCTAACACTAGCGCCTAGGGAGGTCATGTCCTCCTTTGGACGGTATTTCCTAGAAGACTTTCAAACCTTTGTTTTCCAAATGAAGCTTACTCAGTTCAAATCCATCTTGTTTCACCCATTCTCTAGCCCACAATCACTCCAAACACTGAGATATAATCTAAGTCACCCTTATCCTCTTATTGATTACACTTACTAGCCATGTCATGTTAAATCTTTCTTATTTAAAATATTTTGTTTGATCTCAGTCCTCCAATAAATATTTAAATTCAATTAAATCATTTGGTGAACCCTTTTATTGATCAAACCGTATATTTCCATAGGATCCCTCATTTTATTTGCTTCATCGTAGCCCTAACCCTAGTAACCTTAGGATTTCTTTCTTTTGTTATAGATTTCAATATCTTTCAATCATCATGTTCAATATCAAGTATCATTATCAATATCTATCTAGATTTCCCACATATCCATCTAGCAGATCTTGAATCTATTGTTCATTCCCAAACATTTTTTGAGAATGCACCACCATTGTATATTCAAGTTTGCATTCATAACGTTAACTCCATCTACTCTATGTATGTGTGGCTTTAATAACACACCTAAGCAAGTGTTGGGAGAAATATTTCTACCCATTATTGTAGGACCATTCACTCTTAATGTTTTATGTTATGTTATACCTAAAAATATCAATTATAATATATACCCTATGCCATCCTTGGTTACTTTTTACAGCATATAATGCCCTTACAACACCTTTTTCTATGGATAATGCTGCAATATATTCCACACTTTATGTTGTTAATCTTTGTGATAGCCATCTCATACATGATGATAAAGACACTACCTACATTGCACATCATTCTCCTCTTGTGATGAACTATAATGCTAATGGTTTACATGATGAAATTTCTATGGAAACTCATATCCCCCTTCCTAATGTCATCATTGCCATGGATTTCAATTTTTTTTCTTAGCACAACTCTCGATGGAATTCTAATGATCATATCCTTACGGATTCCAATGTTACATCACTTGCCACACTCTCCTCACCACAAGTAAGAACACAATGTCTTGATTTGATTCTTGATTTTCTTAATTCACTCACTTTTCAAAATTTTCTTCATGACTCATATGTTATACCTTATCTTGTTACATCCATGGGGGAAATCAACTCCCCTCTTTCCACATTTATGTCTATGGTTTCTTCTATACTCATAGCGGATAGTACATACAACTTTAATGCTTCCAATATTTCCAAATTACACCTATTTCTTACCAATATTCCACTTATTCTATTTTCTTATAATGACCACACTCTTATTGTTTGTGTCTTTACACTTATTACTCATTCATTTGGGATCTTGGACTCTATAGGATTCGCCCCTCACTATGTTGACATTTTTCTATGGTAGCTCTTGTGTTACCCTCACTAACTGAGGACACACTCTTGTTCTAGGTTCAAACACGATTGTTGAGGGTGCACTTATCTACATGGACCTCACTTTGTACACATAAACTGGGGGGAAACCTTGCTCTCATACCCTATTCATAACATTTCATATTCTAATAATACAAAAACATTCAAATATTGTAAAAATACGAAGAAAAAAAATAGTTTATATCTTGGTTGCATGTATCCTTGCTTACTTATATTATTATATGTTACATTTTTCTTATCAAGTTACTTTGATGCATAGTATGTTATATCCTTTTTACAATACACATGCACATTCACATAGCACTTTGAGGTCAATGCATGTTGTCTACATGCTATCACACAATGCATGTTGTCTACATGTTATCACACAATGCATGTTGCTTGACATTGTTATCTACCAGTCTCACTGAGGTTCCTAGAGGAATCTACCTTCCCTACTTCTTTCTATTCAAGTGTTATCATTGCAATATATAATACTATCACTTATATTTCAGCTATACACCTTGTGACATAATATTTATTATCATAACATGCTAACAGGTGTTTTATGTATAAATTTATCTTGTAGTCCTACTTCCAACCATGGTTATCTTATTTTCTTGTATCTTTTCTTCTACATATCTTTCTTGATTGTCATTATTTGTGAGATATTACCTATGCTTGATTTTTTGTATATTCTTGAAGAATTCAATTGTCTTGTGACATCCTAAGTGGTGTCCCATGTATTCCTCCAGCTAATATGCATATCTTTTTCTATATTATAGTGTGTTTTGACTAGTTTCTATTTACATCATGCCATGTTTTTTTGTCACTAACTCTTTATGCTAGATTTTACCATTTTTTTACATGCATCATGGTTGTTACCATGCACATTCCCTATTACCCCTACAAGATACTTTCTTCAGATGTGCACATCAGTTTTAACTTTCCTCATTTGGGCCAAAATCGCATTGGTTCATCTCACACACCTGAAACAAGCGGGGGAAATCATCAAGTGATTATTTTACCCTCTCAACAATTCAACAACCAGACAAGAAGGTTACACATAAAAATCTAATCAAACACAAGTTAATAAAGTGGTTCAAAATTATACTTGGGCCAAAATTAGTGTAGTGATAGAAGCACCCAAAGCAGACAAGAACGGTGGGTGCTAGTGTCCCACCTAGGTGGTTTTATCCTTGGGGAAAATAGGTACATTACAAGTTGAACAAGTTCTCAATGATAGGTTTTATCAAATTTCATAAGCACATACTTAATTATAGGTTACTATATGGTACAACCGGAATAAAATCAGTGGCAAGTTTCATATTTTGAGTAAGGGAACTATTTACTCATCTTTCTCAATTTGGTATCAAATAAGGAGTGGAACCTAGGGCATATGTAGGGACAATGATATTTCTAGAACAATTTTTCATCCATGGCCATTTTCTATTTGGTTGGTGACCATCTGTAGTGGCACTTATATATGGGGAAGTGTCAATGGGTGGAGGGAAAATCCTACAACTTTCCCAACACTCTTCCCTTTACGACAAGATGCTTAAATCCTCAGTATTGCGATAAGATGTCTAAATCCTTGATATATTCAAACCAACTTGGAAATTGATCACTCTCAACTCTTCCTACCATCTCTAATGAAACAAACACACAGGGACAATTTTATCTCTCCTCTCATGAAATTTAGGTGTATTCTATCCTTGACTCACTTATTTTTATACATACTTCTATGTTTATTTCTTTAAGTTTAAGTTCAATTTCATATACCATGAGAATTGAATACACTTATCTTCTTTTACAGGTTCATCCTTATCCTGAAAAAGGCAACACGAATAGAACAAGGATCAATCGCAAGCATAAGACACTTAGGAAAAGGAAATATCCAAGTAACATACACAAGCGTCATTTCCACTATGCACACAAGGTCACCTATAGTGATCTCATCCCATCTTAGATTCCACGATATACATCTTACAATATATATTTGGCATGCTATCATATACAATCTTCATTCAACACGTTATTAGTTATAACCTCCTTCAGCTCTCCACAAGGTATGCTCTTCTTATCTAATTTATGCTATTAAATATTCATTCACTAGCATAAAGTGGGGTAAAATGTAGGCACAAAATCATGCACTTAGTACTATTATGTCACGCCTCTAGTATGTAATTATATGCATGATTCCTAAGTAAGAAGACTAGACATTAACAACACTTGTTTTGCTTTGTATTTACATTTTTATATCTTTCTATACTCTTGTCCTTTTACTTTTCTGGAAACTATCCCTTTACTTTTGGACATTGCACAACATGTGACCCATCTCATTATTTTCTACCTTATCTTTGGAGCCTTCTAAACACTAGTGCCCAATGGGGACAAGAGCATCTAGGTGTTACCATTCACTTTAGGAAATGTTTTCCTTTCCCCATCTTTTCTCATGTTTAAAGTGCCACACCGATTACTATATTTTGTAAACCTTTTACTTATCACTATGGGTCGGCATTTTATTTGTTAATGACAAAATTCAAACAAGGGAATCATATATATACATGAATTACTATTTTAAGGGCATACAATTTGGGCTATTACTTCCTATCTATTACTTAGACAAATAGCAACATTCAAGGACTAGATTTGGGATGCATCATTCACTACATAGGATGGATAAATTCTAAATTCCATCTCAAACATTCATCTTGAGGGAAAATTAGTTATAACCCACTATCTTGGTGTGACTGGCACAAGGGAAACATAGCTTACGGGACACAATTCTATCACACAAACACACACACACACACACACACACACACACACACACACACACACACACACTAGAACTACATTGATCCTGAAATGTAGTGCAACACTCGATGACAATCACATTGGGGTGACTGTTGAGGTCATTCTGACTCAAGAATATGTATATTTCATTACATCTAATGAGTGATTAAGCCTTATGTAGGTGGCTATGGTTTATTTTACTGGTACATGTTTGAAATTGAAACCATATAGCAAATTCAAAGTGAAAAAGAGTGAAGTTAAGATGAGATTATCAAATCCTGAAAAGACCAGATCTAGAGTTGTTGTTAGGACACTACCACCAAATTTGGACACTAGCACCTGAGGTGGTCTTGTAATCCTTTGGGAAGTACTATTTGGAAGACATTCAGACCTCTGTTCTCTAAACAAAACTTACTCAATTTAGATCCATACTATTCCACCCTTTCTCCAACCCAGAATCACTCTAAACAACGAGATACAAGCTAATTCACTCTTATCCACTCATTGCTTACACTTGCTAGCCATTGCATGTTATATCTTTCTTATTTCATCTATATTTATTTGATCGCAGTTCTCTAATAAAGATTTAAATTCAATTAAATCAAGGAAGAAAGGAGATATCACATAGGCTTTATCTGATCATATTATAGTTCCTGAATACCCTACATCATAATTGTATATACATGCAAGCATTTATAGGAAGTGGTAGACCCAAGAGACATCCCCAGACATTATCGACCATCTAAGTCACTAGCAGCTAACGATAATGTCCTCCTTCAATGACATTATCTTAACACTATCTTTGTCATTGGTTTTCACCAAATCCCTTGATGGAACTCTCTTGAGTTGGTTCTAGGTCCTTATGTGTATTGTGCATCCTTGATTCATACATAACCACGTTGGATATTTCTATTGTGCATTATCTAGAAATATATCTCTACTCTCTCTCTATAAGTGTTCAAATTAATCCTAATTTATATCTAGATTATCATGTTTGATATACTTATGCATATAATATGTATTAGGTCATTTTTTTATCATTTTATGTAGTTATGCATACAATAACCAAAATGATTACCCATTTTGGGAAAAAAAATTCCAATGATTACACTAATTGTATATTCCTTCTTCAAGAATCTTTCCAATTGTTATTACACTTATCATACCTTTCCCATAAGGGAGCAACTTGATGTTATCACTACACTAGCTACATTCAACCACATGTGGCTTTCTACCTTTGAGATTTTATTGATTACACTTCACCCATATGGGGCATGAATCTCTTCCTTACATTTCTTACATCTTACCCATAGGGGGCATGCTACACTATTGTCATCCAATATGCATGGCATGAAAAATTGAAACATTGAGCATGACAACCAAGCCCATAATTGAAAATTATGTTTCCCAGTCATTGTGCATCCTTCCTCTGGCCAGCCTACCCTAGTTCAATCCTCACCCAGGCTCAAAGTAAAGTGATAATAATATTTTTAAGTGTGTTTAATTTTCTAGGTAAGAGTTCCTAATGATATTGATGAACTCATTGAGATTCGATGAAAGATAAGTTTCCTCATAGGCCAAAAAAGGCCATTTTCCAGCTAGTAAACACCCTCTGGAAGTGTATAGGGAAAATATAAAACATCTAAGGGTAATGTAGGATAAAATTGAAGGTTTTCAAATCATTTTAAGAAATTTTAGTAAACAAAATTTGATTCAGGGACAACTTGTGAAAAATCAAGTGCTTCTGGGTATAAGGAATGAATGCTCCAACAGTGAAATTTGACTTCTCCAGATGATTCTGGGAGTTCTTGAAGGAGTTAGGAGGAAAAAAAATAGTCATCAGAAATATCTTGGAATCCTCTACAATATAGAAACATGAACTTTGTTCCAAGACTAAAATATTTCTTAAGGTGGTTCATAACATAGGAGATGTTCCTCTCGGTCAAAGATGAAATATGGTCTAAAGTGGAATTTAAGGAATAATTATCTCTCAATAATGGTTCCAATGATCTCATAAATTTTTTTTGAGTCAAAATCATATAATGTTTGACCCCAAAACACTTTCCTATGTTCTCAAGGTGAATATTTCACTCCCAGTGTCTCGATTTGGACACGGTTAGTAATCCCAGCTTTCCAAAAGTGGCCAAGTCACACTTTTCAACTAAGATATCCCCATTTGCCCCCAAGTTACAAAGGGGACAAGTGGTACACACAATTTTTACCCTCTTATCATGCCAAATCTTCATCACTTACCACTCGCTACTTCTGCCCCTAAGTTGTACAACTTCACTCCGTCACTCGCCCCCCTTCATGATAGTTGACCCTCAAGTCACACTTTTTCACATGATTTATCCCTATTATCCCCTTGACATATAGGGGACACAAAAATGTTACCCCCCTTCTCCAAGTAGCCTCTAGCCACCATAAAACCCTAATCCAACCCCTTTGAAGCTCATTTCCAGCTCCCTCTCTTACCCAAGTCACACTTTTTCATTCTAACTATCCCCACTATTCCTCATCATCTCCCATAGGAAAAAGGGGACATAAAAGTGTGACCCGCTTCCTCACTTCACCTCATCCCAACTCTAGTTAAGCTCGTATGGTTAAATGTAACTCAGAAATTGTGGAAAAATAAAACTAACCCCTCCTCTCGCCAAACTTAACCGTTATAACCTTCAAATTGTTTTTTTTTTCCCTCCCAACCTCCATTAATGTCTAGATATGATAAATTAGAAAATTGTAGCAAGTTTTATTTTTTATTCTACAGAGATCCGGTGGGTGAAAAATCTTGAAATTTGGAGCATAGAGTCCTGGAGCAAAATAGAAACTTTTGAAAGAGTTTTTGTTGTAACCTGACACCCAGAAGAAAAAATATAAAATAGTAAGTGTACAAGGATTTTCATGTCTAAAAATAGTAAGTGTACAAGGATTTGCATGTCTAAAAATAGTAATTATTCAAAAATGGTGAATTTTCAGTATCTGCAACACTCCAAACGAGCAAGAAACATCAGAATGAGAAAATGGTGAAATTTTACTAAAAATAACAATCCTAGATAGGACCTGCTAAAAATATCATTGTTTTGTTCCACCATTGCTAGGAAATGAATTTTTCTCTCGGTCCAAATGGGAAATAAAACCCCCAATAGGATCTCAAAGCATCATTCCAATGGTGATTCCTATAAGGCATTGTTTGATGCAAGAATATGGATGGTTCAAATGCATCCCAATTATGGCATAAGGGAGGTCATCATGGTTGATTTCAACCAATGAAGGAGACCTTTTTTCCACAAAGGTGTGATTTAAAGACAAAATGATCCATGAGGAAGAAATGGTCATCAGGAGTATGATTGTTATGTGAAGAAATTCCCCAAAAGAAAAAATTACATAATAGTTAATTTAAAAATAAAATAATTATTCTAAATTTATTTCACAAGGATTGAATTCTAAAGAAATATATAATAAAGACCCCCTTAAAAATAGGGTGGGATGATATGTACATAGAAATTCCTTTAAAATAGGGAGGAATAAAATAATTAAAAAGGTTTCTCAATCCTTATGAAATAACTTTAGAAAAAATATTTTATTTTCAAATTAAATAATATTTGGTCTTTTCTTTCGGGGAATTTTTTCACATAGAAATGATAAGAGAATATCACCATGAAACATGTTGGCATTCATCCCAAGCTCACAAACAATGCATATCTCCTTAAAGTGGTTTTAAACACTTAACAAATGGTTTATAATGTGTTCACATATTCCAAATTAAGGAGGTGGAATTTGCAATGTTTCAATGCATTTAAGAGATTAAGAAAATGGAACTCATTCTCAAACATTCCATCAAGTTTCATTTAGGGATCAATTCTTCTACTTGGAGGAGAAAACATATTCCCATGAGGAAAAACTGAGCAAAAGGGTGACCAGATAGCCTAAGTATGTTTCCACTCAGGTGACATCTTTTTCACAAAAGTGAAAGGTGAAGCTCAAGGAGTAAGGTGATGATCATCATATCCTAACTTCGTCATTGTCTTCAAATCTCTTCAAAAAACATCTCAAGATGAACTAGTCAAGCTACCAAGATACCCAAAACCATCATGTTTGTAGGATAAAGAAGTTATATATTGTCATAAGACACATATTCCTAAATTTGATTCCATTCAAGGAGTATTTTTGAGCCATTAAAGGTAAATGGACGAGTTCCATGTGAAGTATCATGTATGCAAGATGTAGACACAAAATCACGCACTTTGGGTAATTATCTAGTCTTGATTACATACTACTATTCATGTGATTCCTAAGTAATAATAGTACTAATTAACCCATGTCTTTGGCCACCTTTCTTTGCTTTCTGTTGTTACTTTCAGTCTTACACCCTTACTTGCTCAATCCTTCCTTTCCAGTCTTCAGCATCTATCATCTTGGACACCAACGCATAGACTAGGATACTAGCACGTTAGGTGCCCTCATCCAATCTAGGTGCCCTTGTCCTCTTTTTACTTTACTCACACTTTTTAGGTCCTTTCTAGTCGTTTGAGCATCTTATATTTTTTGTATTCGGCATTTTCAGGGTTAATTGCAAAATTTGAGCAAGGGAATCATATAAATATAAAGTTATGTGATCATAATAAGGGACCAAGTACTAATCATCTACTAGCACCACCTAAGGTTGCATCCATCAAGGCATCTAAGAGCTCCATTGCATCCATCTAGCACCATCACAAGGGACACAAGGGTTAGTTCATCAACATACACTTCATAGGAGGGAAGTTCATTTTATTCCATGCACACATTTACTACATTTCTTTACATCTAGCTACTTTCTTGTTATCCAAGTCTGACGAGCACAAGAGGAATGTAGGGCATAATTTCATACACACACATAGAACTACATTGGGTCTGAGATGTAGTGTAGCGCTCAATTGTAATTCCAACATTGTGGTGGCTAAGGATAGTTCAACCCCTCATTCTACGTCTTTCTTTTTTTAGGATTTGATGTCTATTTGACAGTTTTGAAATTTTATCTTTTATTTTAGGTTTATTGTTACCTCAGTGATCATTGTGTGAATCCATAGCAACAAAAAGTGAGTATCATCGAACATCTTGCGACCCTGAAAATTTAGGTTTTCTAAGCATTTACACATACCCAAGTGCCCAGAATTAGTACCTAGGTGCCCACGGGTGCCTTGTCCCTCTCCAGGTACCCTATCCAATCCATTCCTCTATATCTACATTTTTCTGGGTCTTTGTGCAACATTTTTGTCATTTTGTTCACCTCGTTAGCACTTCAATACACTCCAAATTTAATTGTGAATCATCTAAGTACTTTTTTATCCTCCTTGCACTTAGGGTTTCATAATTTATTGCTTATCTTGCTTTGGTATATTTTTGTATTTCATTATTACATTTATTTTTTGCTACTATAGCATTAGATTAGTCTACATATATTATATTTTTAGCCTAATCACAAGAATGGGAAATCATCTCAATTTCACTTATTGAAATTCACTTAGTAGTGTTCTTAAACACTCATCCAACACCTTGTAGTGTGTCCACACGTCAAAGGAGGAAGCGTATATAATCACCTCATTTCATTCAACGGATTTCCATAGGTAAATAGCTTCATTCGAGAACACTCCTACATGCAAGATGAAGACTTGTTTCAGTGATTAATAGACAAGCTCAAAAAGGTTTGAGCATCACAAAGATACTTTTGGTCACCAAAGTGAATTGTGAAGGCCTAGAGGAGTAAAGAAGTGATCCCCATATCCTAACTCCTACATTGTGATCATAAAATATCATCATTAACCTATCACAATGCAGATCTCATAACAATGTTTCTAAACACTTATTTGATGCCCTAGAATGTTTCCATATCTCACAAAAGAAGGATATTATGATCACAGTGGTTCAAGTCAGTAATTTTTTCATTAACATGATATTTCCCATCTCTGTATTTCCACCTCTATCTCTTCTTATCTCTCCCCCCTCACTCTTTCTCTGACATTCCATTATTTCATTAAGAGTGTAATTTTTCACTCTTTTGTCTTATTCACTTAAGTGACTTAATATTGTATTGTAAAATTCCCTTTTCAAAAATGAGAAAAGGACTTAATTTCACTCCTAAGAGAATATTAAAAGTCACAAATGGTAGTGAGATGAAAATTTATATGGGGGAGGAAGATGAAGAGTCATTTGAATGCTATAAATTGGAATGGGCACCCATTCCAAAGGGATGGAAATTGTTGATTGTTGTATGTTATTGAGCTTTGTATCACTACTACATCAAGAAATAAGAGCTACATCTCCTCTATGTCCCTTTATCCTCTCTACTCTCCAAATTTGCAAGCATGGTGATCTTGTATAACCAAGAAGGAACTTTGTGTCCTTGATTAGTGAATATGCAAAAATTTGTGTCTCTAGTTTTTTAGTATTTCTGATTATTTACATTATTGTGTCCTTCTAATTGAATATGGACACAGTGTGGTTACATTTGGTGAGAATCTGATAGTTCATACTCACAACATTAACCCTCTCTCCTTATTTCTCCCACTCCGCTTCACCTTTATCTAATAAAATTCATCCCTTGTATATTGTACAAGCATTTTTTCATAGGTTTAGTGGAGTATTCCTATTTGATCATCGGCCTAACGGCCACCCCATAGTTTTATATAGTTTACATTCAATAATGAGAGCCTTCCCATAACCAAGAACAAGGGGCTTATCCCCGAAACTGTTGTTGAAAACCAATAATTTACACTGTAACAAATTATTTCACCAATAGTTTTTAACGACTCTATTGTGGAAGATCTTCCCTTTGGGCACCATTAAAAGATCTATGAAAATCCAAATATTTATATATATTCTTAAAATCCATAAAAACTGAAAAAAAAAAAAAGAAAATAACAATATTATTTGAATGTTCAAGAGCCTTGATGTAATCCTATTGAAAATTTTAAATTCTTTTAGTTTCATTCCTTTCTTATGCTATTAACAAATTGGCAAAAAAATATACATTCAAGATTATCATATAAGTAGCATTTTTGACCCTACATTCAAGGAACAACAAATAAATTATTTCAGATTTCCCATTATCCAGGTAGAAAGACAAGTTCTTGAAAATACTCTTGAAGGTCATATTGAACTAGTTGTAGAACCACCAGACCTCATTCCTTAGGAAGAATAAAGAGAAGAAGAGCTAAAGGAATATAATGGTTACACTTGGGCTATGGGGATAGAACATTGGTCCACTAGCTTTGACTCCTCCACTGCATGAATTGTCAAAAGGATCCAGGAAGAACTTTCTAAAATTATATGGAGATGGAAAGCAACATCCATATTATTATATTACATCTTTTATCACATCCTGTGGCATTCTTGGATTGGGACATGAAGATGTTCAAATATTCATGGAATCATTACAAGATTTCACTATGGACTAGTTTTGATACTTACCATAACATTTAATTACTGATTGGGATGATATGAAAACCAAGTTTTAAGCAATATTCAAGACCATAGAAGATTCTCATGCCCTCTTTTCTCAACTTTTATAGATGAATAAAGAACCCATATAACCCATGAGATAATTTATAGTGGAGTTCAATAAGTTGATCAACAATATTCCTACTAGTTCTTTTCTTATTGCAGATAATCAGAAGAGAATCTTTATGAATACCCAATTTCCTGAAGTTGGTTCATGCTACGGAAAGCTCAACCAAACACTTTGGATAACACTCAATAACTCTCCATTGAAGTAGAATATGATCTCATCATTTCAGGAAATATCAAGAACCATTCAATGAAGGATAAGGGCCAAAGTTCTAAAGATGAAAGATTTGATCCATTGTAACAAAGATTGGCCAATGATTTGACTTCATTAAAGAAGGAAACTACTCAACATGCTTCATACCAAAATTGAAACAGAAAATCATATTGCATGAGCACCCTAAAGTTTTTCCTTGGAAGCTCCACCAGTTAATGCAATATGTGAAACATATGAAGATGAAGGAGAAGAAATTACTAAATCATAATTTAAGAAGAAGAAGAATAAGGATGGGATAGGGTTGGGTATTTTGAATACGTACCAGATGAATATTGTGAAGAATCCATGGATGATATGGATAGTCACTCCTATGCAGTGTTCACTAGCTCACAAATGGAGAAAGAAACCTATTCTTCCACTGCCTAAGATAATCATTTGAATCCTAAAATGGAGAATCTACAAAAAAACAACAACAAAAGGAGGATCATCACCGCTCATTCCCATGGGGTTAGCCAAGAAGAATCATGAGACTACCTTAGTCAAGGATTCATCCACGTCTTTGTGTAAGTTTCTTTCATCTCTTCTTGATAAATCAACTTCTACTTTTATTGTTCCTAAGAATGCAAATCCTACTCTTGTCAAGGCTTCATAGTTCCCGATGTGCTTACCACTTCTTCAACATTTGACACCTTTTACCATTGCAAGAAATCCAAAATTCATATTTTTTATAATGATTACTTAAGAACTCATCCCAAGAAATTTAATAGGCTTGTCCAATTTATCAAAGGCAGTAGTCCAAGTTCATGTTCCTGAAAATTCCACTGCCAATGAACTACCTCTCTTTCACACCACTCCTTCTTATAACCTTCTCACTTCCACACCCTCCACCTATGGGAAAGTATAACCTTTATATCTAGCCTTACTGGTCAATGGATATAAACTAAATAATTGCATTATTGACTTTGGTGCCTCTAACAATTTCATGCCTGCAAAAGTTGCTAAATCCCTTGGTCTCTCTATCACTCATGCTACTAGCCATTTCTACTCCATGGAAACCAAAGAAGTACCTCTCGTTGGCCAAGTAAAATATGCTTAAGTAGTATTTGTATATTTTCTTGACAAGAAGATCATGATGAAAATACTTGTAGCAAACATTCTAGCCTCATATGGTATGTTATTGAGCCAAAGATTTTGTAGGGATGTTGGAGGAGATAAAAATATGGATTTGTCACATGTTACCATTCCGTTCAATTATAATATGAAGAAGTTACTTCCCATCAGGAAAATGAAATACACGGTTCAAAGACCAAATGGCCCAAGGGTGAATATCCTATTTAAGTATTCAAGGTATTACAACTTTTTCGTAGCTTCATAGGAATATGCTAAGTTTCCCATGTTGATGGAGCAGTAACCATGTATGATGGAGCCAATTAGAAAGTATCATGATGATCTAATGGAACCATAATTTGATAGTGTATTCTTCCCATTGAGCCTGAATACATATTCTCTTTTTGATAGTAATGGAGGTCATGAAAGTCTTGAATTATAATAAAGCAATCCCAAGGTGATGAGAAATGGGGATCAAAAAGAAGAAATGATATTAAAAATCTTCTTGGAAAGTGATTCCCATGTTTCCAATCATGTTCTCAAAGCTCGTCATGAAGATCTATTCAATGAGAATAATTATTGATAAGAATCTTTCTCTTTCCCATTGGGAGAGGATGAATATTTCAAGACAAAAGGAATAAAAAAAAGTGATTATGCATCTTGAAGTTGAATCTACCCAAGAAGAGGATAACTTCTTTATGGATATGGATTTCCAAGTTCATAGTATTCAACATTGGGAAAATTATGATCTTAATATTCCAAATCCAACCTTGTGCTCGTTGTCCTTTCAAGAAGATGAAGACCTTCTCAATGAAGAACAAATTGATGAGATGGTGTTTGAGCCCGCCAAGGTTTATTTTATTCAAGATGAAAACTTTCTCAAAAAGGAAGTGTGAATAATAATGTTCTTGAATCTTTCAAGGTTAAATCCACTCAAGGAAAAGGTGCTTTCATCATGAAACCAAATTCTAAAGCTCAAAATGGCCAGGATGGAGAAATTGATGGTTTTAATCTTTCATGCCTAATCTCGTACTAATTTTATTTTCAATATGATGAAGCATTGTACAAGTCACAACATAGTAAGCAGCAAGTCAAGATTGAGAATTTTTTTATAAAGGATAGTTGCTTGGAACAATTGAGAAACGTGGAGCATCAAGAGGATTGTGATAGTATTAAAACTCTTGGAAAACATTCTAAGAACCAACCCATGAAAAATATGGTCATAAAGTAGATGAAAAATAAAATTCAAATTCCTAACAAATATCATAATCCTCGGTATGAAAATAACAAGCTTAATATTATTAAGACTCATTCTTGTAGAAGTGAAGGAAAATCAACAATTGGAATGAACTTGGGAATAAATGAGAAGATGGAAAGAAGATGTCAAAGCAATAAAGGTAATGAACTGACTAATTGGACCCTCAATTATAAGAACAATCATGAAAATTTTCTCAAGAAATTGAGAAAGGGGTCATATTTTAGTGAGCCCGTCAATGGATTTACGGAAGAAAGGCATTCGGTGATACCTTATTACGAGTAAACATTCAGTAAGAATTGGTACTATAGTGAAATAGGGTTGTCCCCCACATATAACATAGGTGATTTAGGATGGTTTATCATGTTTTCCCTTTTTTGTGTATTTCCCTTCCATTTTTTGTTTCCTTTCCCTGTCATGTGTTTGTTGTGTTCATGTATTGGTTATGTCTATAGCTTTTCTAGTTTTTCTGTGTGGTGACTCTATAGCCCAATGAACAAGGTAACAGTCTGCTACGCAAGAGAGTTATGAGGTTATTAATTTCCCCTTACATTCCAATGTCCCTAAGCTAGAGTCATCTTTTGTCGTGTAAAAATTTTTGACATGAAAAATTTAAACTTTGAACATGACAACTAAGCCCATAATTAAAAATTATATTTCCTGATCACTGTGCATCCTTCCTCTGGCCAACCTACCCTCAGTTTAACTCTCACCCAAGATCATCAGAAATTTCTAACAATATTTTTATGTTTTTTTCAATGTATAGTGAAGAGTTCTTAATGAGATTGATGAACTCATTGAGGTTGGATGAAAGACAACTTCCTCTGAAGGCCAAAAAAGGCCATTTTTAGCCATTCTACAACTAGTAAACACCCTCTAGAGGTGTAATAGAAAATGTAAAGCATATGAGGGTTATGTTAGTGAAAATTTAAGGTGTCCAAAGTGGTTTAGGAAATTTTAGTAAAGAAAATTTTATTCAAGGACAACTTGTGCAAAATCGGGTGATTCTAGGTGTAATGAATTAATGCTCCATTAGTGAAAGTTGACTTCTCCAAATGATTCTAGGAGTTCCAAAAGGATTTTGGAGGAAAAAAAAGTCATCATAAATCTATTGGAATCCTATACAAGATAAAAAATTATCTTTATTCTAAGATTCAAATATTTCTTGAGGTGATTCAGAACATACCAGCTGCTCCTCTCATTGAAAGATGAAATATGGTATAAAATTGGAGTTAAAAGAATAATTATCTTTTAATAATGGTTCCAATGAAAGGAAACCCCCCACAGGCTCTCAAAGCCTCATTCTAGAGGTGATTTCTACATGACACAATTTGATGCAAGAATTTGGATGGTTCAAATCATCTCGATTATGGCAGAATGGAGTCATCATGGTTGATTCCATCCCATAAAGGAGACATGTTTTCCAAAAATGTGTGATTTAAATACCAAATGAGCCACGAGGGGGAAATGGTCATTAGGAGTATGATAAGAGAAGATCACCATGAATGATGTTGGTAGTCATCCCAAGCTCACAAACAATGCATATCTCTTGAAAGAGTTTTTAAACACTTAACCAATGTTTTGTAATGTGCTCACACAATTCAAGTCAAGGAGGTGGAATTTTCAGTGTTTCAATGCAATTTGGAGGTCAAGAACATGGAACTCATTCTCAGAAATTCCCTCAAGTTTCATTTAGGATAAATTCTTCCACTTAGAGGAGAAAACCTAGTTTCATGGGGAGGAATTGATAAAAAGGGTGTCTAGATATCCTAAGTATGTTTATACTTAGGTGACATCTTTGTCAAAAAAGTGAAATTTGAAGCATAAGTAGTAAGGTGATGATCATCATATCCTGACTTTTTCATTATCTTCAAATTTCTTCAAGAAACATGTCAAGTTGAACTAGTCATGCTACCGAGGTACCCAGGATGATCAGGTTTGTAGGATCAAGAATTAATCTATTCCCATGAGAAATATATGAGTGAGAAGGTGTATAAGAATAATAAATTTGATTCTATTCAAGGAAAATTTTTGATCCAGTAAGGGTAAATGGATAACTTCCATGTGAAGTAGCATGTATGAAAGAATGAGCAATCATCTCAATTTCACTTATTGCAATTCACTCAGTAGTGTTTGTAAACACTCATCCAACACCTTGTAGTGTGTTCACACCTCAAAGGAGGAAGCATATGCAAGCACCTAATTTAAGTTCAAATTATGACCATAGGTCAATAAATTCATTCACAAAGAAATCCTTCTACTTACAAGATGAAGATTTGTTTCATTGATTAACAGACAAGCATGAAAAGGTTTGAGCATCATGGAGTTAATTTTTTATCACAAAAGTGAATTGTGAAGTCTAGAGGAGTAAGGAAGTGATCCCCATATCCTAACTCTAAACTTGTGACCATAAAATATCATCATGTTCCCATCACAATGCAGATCTCGTAACAGTGTCGGTGAACACTTATTCGATGCCCTGGAATGTTTTCATATCTCATAGAAGAAGGAGATTGTGATCACAATGCTTCAAGTCAGCAAGCTCTTCATTAGTAGGAGCTTTCTCGTCTCTGTATTTCCACCTCTATCTCTTATTCTCTATCCTCCCTCACTCTTTCTCTAACATTCTATTATTTTATTAAGAGTGTACTTTTTCACTCTTTTGTCTTATTCACTAAAGTGACTTAATGTTGCATTGTAAAAGTCACTTTTCAAAAATGATAAATTCACTTAATTTCATTCTTAAGAGAATGTGAAAAGTTAAAAATGGTGGTGAGATGAAAATGTATATGGGTGAGGAAGATGAAGAGTCATTTGAATGCTATAAATTGGAATGGTTCCTCCATTCCAAAGGGTTAGAAATTGTTGATTGATGTATGTTTTTGAGATTTGTATCACTACTACACCAAGAAATAAGAGCTACATTTTCTTTTTCTTTTTCTATGTTCATATATCCTCTCTACTCTCTAACTTTGCAAGCATGGTGATCTTGTATAACCAAGAAGGAACTTTGTGTCCTCTATTAATGAATATGTATAACTTTATCTCTCTATTTTGTTAGTCTCATTGATTGCTTACATTGTTGTGTTCTTCTAATTGAATGTGGACCCACTATGGTTATTGTTGGTTAGAATCAGATAGTTCCTAGTGACTGCAGTAACCCTCTCTCCCTATTTATCTTATACTCACCTTTACCTCTCTCTAATCAAATTCCTCCCTTGTACACTATACAAGCATTTTTCCATAGGTTTATTGGAGTATTCCTGTGTGATCCTTGGCCTAACAGCCACCCCACTGAATTAATATAATTTGAATTAAATCTTATTTCAGAGTAACTTACCATAATAAATTATATCCAGATGATTAAGTATAACAAGATGCAAGCACTAAGCATTTAAGGATGTAAAACCCTAAGAAAATGAGAGAGGGATAATGACTTAACTTATTTTGTGCAACCTGAGAGTGATCATGAATGTGTATTTGCTGGAACATGCAAGAAACAATGTCACAAAGGCTCGATGAGGGTTAAAACCCCCAAGAATATATATGGTAGAATTTCATGTAGAAGGACAGGAGTGCCCTAGGCGCTAACGACTGATCTGGGCACATGTGTCTACTAGAATGCTCAGTTTCTGATCTTTTCTGGTTTAGAAGACCTTCACTATTGGTCACTCTTTTTCTCACCAGTTTCACTGTTAGATCACTGATCGCACTTGTAAACTGCAAAAAAAATGACTACCTACACATGCCCACAAACCACATCAAATCTAATAAAAAGGATGCGGAATGGGGAGTTAGACTGACCCTGGCGGTCACCCGAACAGTGAACTTACAAGTGAGTATTGCACTACATCTCAGAATCCATGTAGTTCTGTGTGTGTGTGTATCCATGTCTTGTGCCCTAGGTTTCCCTTGTGCAAGTTGCACAATGATAACGGGATGGATCTAGATTGTCCCGAATATGCAAAATGAGTATGATGGAATAGAATAAAGTCCCCTCCTATGTAGTGTATGCAAACCAATGCAACCTTTGACCCTTGTGTGGATATGCTTGATATGTAATTTTTAGTGTTCTTTTCCCTTTTTGCAAGCTTGGGTGGTGATAGATAATGCTTATAATGCTTAGCCCCTTATTTTAAAAAAGTAACTAAGTTTATATATGATTCTCTTGTTTGAATTTCATAATTGACAACTGAAAGGATGACGCAAAGTATTAAAATGTTATGAAGAAGAGAAAGTAACCCAAAATAGTAAGAAGAAGATAGAGAAGGACAAGAGCGGCATGAGGGACATGAGCACTTGGGCACTTCTGTCCTAGTTGGGCATTAGTTTCTGATGCCATCAAAAGGTAAATCACTCAAGTACCGAAAAAATTGTAAGATGTGCAAAATCTAAAAGGATGCTCAAGCAAGCTTAGAAACAATAAGGTGTAAGAGATAAAGAAACCAAAAGGCCAAAATGAGTTGTCAACCACTAGTTTTCTTACTTAGGAATCATGTATACATTAGTATGCTTTAGGACCTAGAAATGTACCTAAGTGCATAGCTTTTGTGTTTACACCCACAATTTTAGGTAGTTTACATTCAATAATGGGAGCTTCCCCATATCCAAGAAAGAGGGGCTTATCCCCGTGACCGTTGGTGAAAACCAATAATCTACATTACAACAAATTATTTCACCGACATACACCTATAATTACATTGACTACATCTTTCCTACACAAGGATTGATCTTCTAGATATAACAATTATATATCTCAGGACTACTTGGGGCATATTATAATTACACTTACACGGATTATATATTAGTCTCACATGGTGTAGACACAAAATCACACACTGGGGTACATTTCTAGGTCCTAAAAGCATACTAGCATTTACATGATTCCTAAGCAAGGAAACTAGTAATTGACAACTATCTTTGGCCTCTTTTTTGTGTCTTTTATGTTCTCTTTGGTATTACACACCCTACATATCAATCAGGAGGACAAGAGCACCATGAGGGACATGAGCACTTGGGCATTTTTTTCCTAGTTGGGCATTAGTTTCCAATGCCATCAAAAGGTAAATCACTCAAGTACCGAAAAAATTGTAAGATGTGCAAAATCCAAAAGGATGCTCAATCAAGCTTAGAAACAATAAGGTGCAAGAGATAAAGAAACCAAAAGGCCAAAATGAGTTGTCAACCACTAGTTTTCTTGCTTAGGAATCATGTATACATTAGTATGCTTTAGGACCTATAAATATACCTAAGTGCATAGCTTTTGTGTTTACACCCACAGTTTTAGGTAGTTTACATTCAATAATGTGAGCCTCCCCATATCCAAGAAAGAAGGGCTTAGACCCGTGACCGTTGGTGAAAGCCAATAATCTACATTACAACAAATTATTTCACCAACATACACCTATAATTACATTGATTACATCTTTCCTACACAAGGATTGATCTTCTGGATATAACAATTATATATCTCAGGACTGCTTTGGGCATATTATACTTACACTTACACAGATTATATATTAGTCTCACATGGTGTAGACACAAAATCACACACTGGGGTACATTTCTAGGTCCTAAAAGCATACTAGCATGTACATGATTCCTAAGCAAGGAAACTAGTAATTGACAGCTATCTTTGGCCTCTTTTCTATAACTTTTATGGTCTCTTTGGTATTACACACCCTACATCTCAATAATAAATTTACTTGTTTATCTTTTATGGCTTCAGACACCAACACCCAGCCAGGGAAGAAGCACACAAGTGCTCCAGGGTTCATTTTAAGACACCTCTAGAAAATTGTAGGTGGAAAATACTTGGTGAATATCCCCGGAACTAGTTTCAACGAAAGGCAAATTTGACAGTATTCCAAAACTAAATTTTCACCAGGTTTTTCGAGCCGGAGAAATCAGAGTTCCAGACACTTATGCACCTTTGACGCGTGAAAATACGACATCAATAACCCTCCTTGACACGCATCAACACAACATCAATAGATCCCATTGACGCACGTCAATAGGGGCATTGACGCGTGTCAACAAGGGTCAGTGATGTGCGTCAATGGCCTCTATTGATGCACGTCAAGGGCCTCTATTGACGTTCGTCAATGGGCTCTGTTGACGCTCGTCAATGGGATCTATTGATGTGACATGGCCTCTGTTGCGTCAATGGCCCCTGTTGACGTGCGTCAATGGCCTCTATTGATGCACGTCAATGGCCTCTGTTGATGCATGTCAATGGCCTCTAAGTGGCATGTCAACAGAGGCCATTAATGCTTTATTTGGCCTATAAATACCCTCCTGCCAGTCATTTTCTCATTTACACTTTTTGGCTCTCATTTTTTTTACAGGAATCCCTCATTGTCAAAGACACAAGCACAACTACAATGGCGACTTCAAGTGCTTCCCAACCGCAAGCTCAGGACAAAAATCAAGAAGAGAATCCAGTCCAATCCACAGGCAAGATCATCTACAGGAATCCTTTATGCCCCCACATCCATACTGTTTTAAAGATGTCTTCCGAATATAAAGATTTGATCGATGCGTGTGAGTTTAGTGGGCTCATTGACATGCCTTATTTCAAAATAGACCTAGATATTTTGAATTACCTTCTCTCATCCTACAATACAGAGGACGACCTTTTTTATGTTACTCTGAACGACGGCTGAATGTTTCAATTCAGTATCAAAGCAAATGACATCCATCGGTTTACGGGCCTTCCATTCAGAAATTTACCAATTGTTACAACGAAGGCAACACTCCTGGAAGATGACAAGAAATATCTCGAATCAACATTCAGTTTCCATGTTGATTGTAAGTATAATTCATTTTCATTCATCATTTTTATTCTATTTTTTATTGTGATACAATTTAGTGTTATAAATTTATATTAATTCCCACTGTTTGGCATTTGCAGCTCATGTCAATAAATCCAGGTGTGGTGTGGATATGCAAGCAATTGCACACCACTTTCTTGCTGCAATGATTTCATTTTTTCAATCCAGAATAGTTTTGCAGGGTCGGCAAACAGATATACCAAACTGGGCCATTGCATACATAGTTGCCACTATCTCAAAACAAAAATTTGATTGGTGCACCTATCTATCAAAAAAAATAAGAACTGACATAACAAATTCAAAGCTTTCAGAAAAACCTGTCATTTATTCCACAAACTATCTCCTTGGCCTTTATTACGAGGCACTTTTAAATTTAAAAGACAAACCAATTCCTACTTGCACTGATGAGGAGTTGATGAAGTTGTCAATTCCATTTGAAGAACAACAGGTATAAACTATTTAGTTTGTATTTCAATTTTTGACATTACACTGCACAGTTATTAACAATTTACGGTTTGCAGAGAAGATTTATTGAAGCCCTTCCCCGAAAAAAGGCGTTATCAAGAGGAAGAGGCCAACAACACGTTGAGGCTTCGGGAGACTCCCAATCTGAAATGGAAGCTCACTCCTCTCCAAACCCTCAACAGTTTGAACTCGTTAAACACCAGAGAAGTAATACCTTCTCATATATTATTTACAAATTCCAAATTTTTATTTTTATTTTCCAATTTAAATTTTAACCAATTGAATTGACATAACATTCAATGTTGATGACATTGCAGGGACTTTGGACCATACTCATGTTTCAGAAACTCAACCTTCTTCCCCAACTCACTCCATACAGTCGCATGCATTCATATCTTCTGAAAAACCACAAAATACTACTCCTACATGGCCACCCTTAGCACCGTGAAAAACTACCCCTCGACAACAAGGTACAACTTTTGAATACTACGTTTAATTTCGTAGTTTTTGCCTTTTTGGATTGTTTTCTAGTTTTTCATGTTTTTTCTTGAACTTTTCAGCACATTGCAGTCCTTCTGTTCAAACAACGGCACCGACCCCCCCTCAACCAATGATTTTAAAAATGCCAACTAGAGGAACAGTGAAAAAGAACATTGGTAAACACATGCCAATTGCTCCGGCCCCTAGCGGGACACTAAACATTGCCTCCTCCTTTCGAATTCCAACCCTCTCACTTGGTGGCTTGCCCAGTGCAACGGGCATATCGGTTTTGAATAATATAAATTTAGATGAAGATTATTTGGGCATTGATAGCAATGACCCAACTGGTTTTTTCAATACCCGTGAGATGATTCAAGGCCAGCAGGTATACTTCAATTTCAACATGCTTTACAATATTGAATTACATTTCAATTTAAATTTATTTATCTGAATCTTGATTAATTTTATCACAAATAGGATCAAGCCACCCAAAGGTAGAAACAAGTAGCAGTTGATCAGCCTGAAAGCCCCCATACTTCTCCAGCAAGATCATCTTCATCAGATACAGATGGTGAACAGTTGCTACCTTTTCCTTTGGAGAACTTAATTGGTTATGATTGTCAATCCCATGTCAGTGAGTTTATTCTACCTCATATCAATCAGCTCATAGAATGGGAGAGAAGGGATAAAGTTCTTATCAATGAGATTATTAGTCATTTTGAAAATTATTGGCAAAGAGATAGTTTATACGCTGCAGTCCAGAATCAACCTGCAAAGATGGATTCCTTACTTACCCAAGTAAGAAGTGGGACTGTCACGTATAACAACAACTATAAAGATGACATTTTGGATAAGACATTAAACAAATTGGAAAATATTAGTGCTGAGGCCCAGGCATATTTTAACAAATGGTCTAAGGACAAGGATCTGGTAGTAGTTGCAAATGCCGAGAGAGATAGAGCGGTTGTAAGTACTATCACTTTCAAACAATTTTTCTTGTTAATTTGAAATTTTCATTTTTTAGTAATATGTTGAATTGACATTACTTTTTTTGTGCAGTTGAAATATGAAAATTTGAAGAGTCAAGCAAAGGTATTCCAAGTTCACTTGGAAACACGAAGAACAGTTTATCCGCAGCGAAGAATTTGAAGGAAAATATTGTTTTGGTTAACAAACAAAACAATACACTAAAGCGGATAATTAAAGAGCACAACTTCGACCCTGAAATATTATTCAAAGCTAAGGCAGCAGCTGATCCAAATTTTTTGTCCCATGGAGATGCGACAAAGCAAGAAGAAATAATTTTAAAAAATCTGGACAGTGTTGCGAAAGATCTTATAAGTTCTGGGGTTATTTCTGCCATGTTGGGGAAAGGGGTATAACCACAGGGGAAGAAACCATTGGGGAAAGGAGCACAGGAGTTGAAATGGATACAGAAAAAGAGGGTTGAAACTTTTTATTATTGAGTGTGGAAACTTTAAATATTGAGTCTATATTTAAAAATTTGTAACATTGAATGTTGTGGTCATGGTATTTGAATTTTATTATCTGGATTTGATAGCCTTTTAAAATTTGAAATACTATATAATCTTTAATTTTGATTGCATATGGATTTGATAGAATTTTTAGATTGTATATGGAGTTTATGCTTTTTGGTTTACTCTTAATGGTGATTGCATTAGATAGGGATGAATCATGATGACGTATGTTTCTTGTTTACTTGGATTATCATGAATTGTATGTGGACGTAGATTTAGCTTCAAGCATGATAATTCTTCTTCTCTAGACATTAGAATGGATATAGATGATGATGAATGATGATAATGGATAATTGTTTTTAAAAAATGAATGATGATGATGATGATGAATGATGATGAATGATGATAATGATATGATATATATGGATGATGATCAATTTTATGTGGATGTAGATTTAGCTTCAAGCACGATAATTCTTCTTCTCTAGACATTTAAACTTGTTTTAAGATAATTCTTCTTCTCTATACTTGTAATGATATGATCATGATGTCATTAGAATGGATATAGATGATAAATAAATGGAATGTGTTAAAATGGATTTAAATAGATAAATAATTGTTTTAATAACATTAGTGTCCATTGACTGGATATACTTGTAATGATATGATATATATGTGATGAATACTATGAATGAAGTTTTGGAAAATTATAAATTGTATAATGTATCGTGGATTATGAATTGTATAGTATAGAAATAAATTCCTTTATAAAATCAATTTGTCATTTTTAATAATAATTGCAGTGTAAAAAATAAATTCAAACATAATTATAAGAAATAGATGATATGGTGTTTAACTTACTCTAGTGTTTTAGATATGAAATATATGGTAATGTGCTAGATGATAAGAAAATTTTATTGTGGACGTGATATTGTATCCCAAGAAACCATTGGATGGATGTAATGTCAGCTGAAAAAAAATGGATTAAATAAATGAATAGACCTGTAATATCTTTAATGATAACAAGTGTCAAGAGGAAAATATGCTAAAGTAACAAACAATAAGATTCAAGGTGAAGATGTATATCCCTATTTAAAGTTTCAGAAACTGGTAATGTGCTAGATCTTTGTTTTATCAACACGAGAAATGGATTAGTAAAAATGGGTGATGACATTGTCAGTCAAAGTAAATTATCCTCGGATTGTCAACCCATGTTTTCAAAAAAATAAAAAATTTATTTAACATAATTGTAAGAATATAGAGAAACATGATATGATAACAAGGCTTGTGTTAACTTACCTAAGATTAGGTGTTTTAGATTATTTGTATGAAATCATCACTGGTAATGTGCTAGATCTTTGTTTTAAGAAAACTCAACACGAGAAATGGATTAGTAGATAGATGGGTGAGTTGCCTGACATTGTCAGTCCCGAGAAGTACCAGCTTCCTCGGATGGATGTCAACCCATGTTTTCAAAAAAAATAAAAAGATTGTATTTAAATAAATGTAAATATATAGACATGTAACATCTTTAATGATAACAAGAGCTGAAAAAAATGTAAAGTGACAAACAATAAGATTAAGGTGAAGAAGATACCTATTTAAAGTTGAAACAATCCATTATCAATAGCTTCTTCAAACTCGATGTTCTCTTCTGTAGAGTGTGACAATGCGCCAATTCCACTCTCAACGTTGGGAACATTTGTACTTGTAGTTGTATTATTCACACCTCTTCTTTCAGCAAAGGGAATTCCAATGCGCAATTGCTCAGTCGAAAGGAAAGGTTTCCATGGAGTATTGAGAAACATAACACCTCATGCAACTTTCCAGATTTTTATCCAACCTGTTTCTCAGTTTTGATTTTATAAATGATAGTGCACTGAAAACCCTTTCATCCTCCACAAACCCCAAAATCATTGTTTGGCATAACTCATATAATCTAAAATATTCATTGATATCTTCTTGTAAGATAGAACTTTGATAGATTCCTCGCCACATCCTTGTAATAGCACTACTTTCAGAAGGTTCGTCTAAATTTTTATATTGGTTCCTCATTGTTGTTGCAAAAATTGTTGATTGAAATTTTAATAAATCAGCATTCAATATACCTTTGATTTCCATACCCTTGAACTCTGAAGTCTTTACGAAATGTTCCATTATTGTACCCATGGATTTATGGAAATGCTTTCTTACAAAGTCAGCACAACCACATTCAGTATTCCAAAAATTAGGATTCATCACACCCATGCCTTCAAGAATTTTATCTTTAGAGAAACGTTCTCTAATTTCTAATGATAATGATTCTGAAATTTTCTTAAGCTTTATTCTTGTTTCAACTATAACAGACTCAAAGAGATTACGTGTCACGGGAACATCTTCTTGTTCTGATCCTGTAATATCTTGACATTTTTACATAATGTGCAGTGGTATGTCCCTCCCATTAATAGTGATGCAGAGGTGATCGTGGATATTAAATCTCAAATAGTTACTGGGATTTTTAAGATCTAATAAAGCTTTCCAATTCTCAAAAACAGGTGTATCAAAACTATCTTGGGAACAGTACAAGATATCAAGACTTTGACATACCATTTTTCTCATCCGTATAAAATCCACAATATAGATTAATCTTCCATGTGCATGCTTCATCAGTGTATTGATCTGCTGCAACATTAGAAGAATACCAACCAATGTAAGCAATGTCTCCAAATCAGTTAAATGGAACAACAAGTCCCTGTGCCCTATCAACTTCATGATGGTATTTGTGCATGAAACCAACCAATGAAGGATACTCCTCACGAACTTTGCATGCAAGTTCATACAAGGAGATCCATCTAGTCTCAACATCTTTCAGAAGTTTTTTGCCATCTGTAATTCCAATTGCAAATTTCTGGAACTCAAGAAATCACTTTGGGCTACTTGACATATAGGCATGAAGTTCTCTTATAAGGTCTTCTAATTTAGCAACATTTTCGTGGTTGCTTACCATTTTATATGCTAAATTCATTCTGTGAGCCATACAGTGAATTGGTAGCATATATGGGGCCACTGTTGTTTGTAATCTAACACACAGCCCTGTTCGGTGACCCTGCATGATAGATGCACCATCTGCTCCAACGCATACCAACTTCGTAGCAATTTCATAATCAGTCATTCCAGCAATATCTTTCAAATGAGAAACAACTATTTTATGTAGGTTTTTGGCATTGCAGTTTTCAACCATTTTCATAACACCCAACAGATGAGGTGTCCTTATATGATTTTCTAAAGTATAGATGTGGATACATACCCATGCAATGTTGTCGACTCCTGTCACTTCATCAATTG
Source organism: Taxus chinensis (assembly GCA_019776745.2). Lineage (NCBI taxonomy): Eukaryota > Viridiplantae > Streptophyta > Pinopsida > Cupressales > Taxaceae > Taxus > Taxus chinensis. The sequence goes on from CM034151.1 coordinate 68,405,015, forward strand.
AAAGAGAGATAAACTTTGATTTTTTTACATTCTCTTTCAAATCTTCCTTCTCTATCATCGAAAGACATTTTTCCATTTCCCATCCACTACTTTCAGACCAATGAGACTGAGGTATGTTCAACATTCCATTATATTTATACAAAACTTTGAAATTAAGGAAATAGATAGAAATCGGTCTTCCTTTTTTTAGTATGTGAAATAGAGTAGAGAATTATATGAGTTTTGCATGTAGATTTGTTTGATTCATCTTACCAATATGCGATGTGATCGTTCCTCCCTTTTTCAAGAGATGTCTGTGTTTTTTCTACTCTACCTCATATTCCACTGCGTATCTAACATGCATGCATTGTTTTTAAGTTTTCCACCTGTGAAGTAAAGCAATTTTTTGGCCATCCACCCCTAGAAGAACAGTCAAATATTATTTTCCACAATGTTTTTCTATAGTGTCCAGCTTCATTTGCATTTTTTTTTGCTTTCCCAATTTCCATGTAAATATTGTACATGTTCATTCAGGGATGGAATAAGGTCTTAAGGATTCAAAATGATTCTCCATTTTTGAGTCAATGGAACTCATTTTCCCAATCCAAAATGAGTATGTCCTGAAAATGGTTCACATTATTCTAGCACTAGTCATCAAGGATAAAAAGCATTTGTAAAAGATTTCAGAATGTGTTTTTTTTTATTATTGGCAAATAGTTTTTTGAAAGGGACTATACCCTTGTACACCAAGGCTCAGAAGCCAGAATTGAAAGTTAAAGCACAAGAGATGGATCAAAATCCAGATAGAACAATTAAGCTTGATGGCAAAAAACTGTCTGCAAAGTAAAAACCAACAACCGACAAAGCAACAACAAAAAAAACTGATGCACAACAAACAAACAGCAATGGCATATCAACACCATTGGAAGCATTTTGCTATCTGGCCAAGAAAAATGAGACCAATGGAACCCAGCCAGCCAATAGCAGAGATGAGAATCATCAAGGTGAAGTGTTACCCTTCAGGGTGGTAGATTTTTTCTTTTTGTTGACCGTAACCCACCCTGATGGAGCCTTTGCGGTTGGAGAAGAAGACAAAGGAGGAGTATTTTCCTTAGTCGCATTTGTCCCATTTGGAGCAGCCATGTTGCTATCCTGAGAGAGATATTTATCATTTTCCATGCTGCCCTCAACAGCATGTGTATTTTTCTTGTTGCTAACAATTTGAGTTTCGGATAAAGGGGTTTTCATTGACTCTGGTTCAGCTACTGCTTTAGATTCAAGATCCTTTCTATCCACAAAGATCAAGTGCTCCGGGAGTGCGTCTTTCCACCAGTTGAGTAGAATTTTGAGCAATAGCACAATTACCTGGTTTCCTCTTTCTTGGATCGGAATTTGAATTTGATTTATGTGTTCCATTTTGCTGAGTATTTGTATGTGTGATATCTTGATGCACTTCTGGTTACACCCCAACAAGAACAATATCTTCAAGATCTGGAATATTATCGTAGGTGTTATTTGTTTGACTTTGATACTGTGCAGAATGCATGTCCACCTCAATAATACCTTCCACACAGTCAATATTCTGATTCTTTGTGGTGGCCTCTATATGGTTGGTATTTTCAATATCTGTATCCGCAGAGTTTCCAAAATACTTGAAGAGTAATTTTTGATATTTCTTAGTTACTTTTAGGGTCTTTGCATTCTTAGAACTAGTACCTTCCATTATTCTGAAGAGAGTCCTGCATCAGCAAAAGAACCAAGTAGCGACTGCCTGTTACGCATCAACAATGCGTCAGCAAGGCATCAACTGACACTGTCGCGCATCAACTTTGCCTTTGTCGCGCGTCAACTGCCTATGCCCTGTCGTGAGTCAACTCTCTTTGCCACACGTCAAACCTATTCTTTTTTCAAGCATCTGCAATATCTCCTTGTCGTGCGTCTACAATAACTCTTTGTCGTGTGTCAACTATATCCCTGCCGCGCGTCAACAACTAACCCTAACAGGCTAACAGCAATCTCTGGTGCTTAAGAGTATGCGAGTTCAAACTTCATGGTATTGGTAATTTGGTAAGCTACTTGAGGTATACTACCAGGCAAATCACCTAGGTTTTTATAGGAGGTGTTTTCAAATGAAGGCGAAGCCAACCCCCCAAAAAAAATATACTGTATATTTTAGGCGAACGGGCCATCTACCCGCTCCGAAAAAATCACCTTTTCAAATTTTCCTAAAATGAAATTTTCGCCATATTATGAATATTCGCCACTAAAATTATCCCTGAGGCGCTCCCGTCCCCTCTGGGTTCCCCTGACCCTTTTCTATTTCACTCGCTTCTTTTGAGTCTCTTTTATCTTTTGGGCATCTTTTCTACTTATAGGTTAGATTTCTAGTTGTCAATTACGAAATTCAAACAAGGGAATCATATAAATACATAGTTATATGATCAAAATAAAGGACCAATAACTAAACATACTTACCTAAGCTTGCATCCAAAGGCTTCCAAAGCACTCAAAGGCATCCATCTAACATCCATACAAGGGACTGCATTTTTTACATACACTGCATACGAAGGGGAAGTTCATTCTATTCCATACACACATTTGCATCTTTTAGCAAATCTATCCCGCTATCTAGTGCATCTTGTACAAGGGAATCCTAGTGCACAATTTCTACACACACTCATAAGAACTACATGGAGTCTGAGATGTAGTGCAGTGCTCGGTCGTAATTTCACTCTTTCAGGTGATCATCAGGGTCAGTCTGAATCCCCATATTGCATCTTTCTTTTTTGGATTTGATGCATTTTTGTGGGTTTTTGCAGGTGAACATCTATTTTTTAGGTTACATAAACACTCGGTGATCAAGGTGTAACATACAGGTGACCAACAACGAATATCAATGACATTGGTGCGACACAAAAAAAAAGCAAGTTCTGAGCATTTTTACAGTCATAGGTGCTCATTAGAGGTCTCTAGCACACAGGTTCCCTCACCCTAGTCAAGGTGTCCCTAGTCTAGCCTTATCCGTGAGCTCCAAAAATTACCGAGGTCTATTACGAAACAGTTCAATTCATATTTAGCAGTTTTCCCAGTCTACATCAATCCCGGATCAAGTTCAAATCAGTTGATTCCTTCTATCTCTCTTGTTCTTAGGGTTTCATATTTACTTTCTTATTACTTGTGTCGCATTATACTTAGCAGTTCTATATCATAGTTTACATTCAGTTACTCTGCAATTAGGGTTTTACAAAAAGTTTATTTTGTTAAACCACATAAGACATCTTACTATTATGCTTAAACTAATGATACTCAGACCCACATGAAGTAAATTATTTATTACATGCATGCTTTCAAGATGACTATTATCATGTTATACATATGTGAGATTTATTTTCTTATCTTACAAATGGTGCACGCAATATATTTCTTTTGATATATGTGAGTCATATGTTCATCCATCGACTCAAAAGTGGGGCATATATTGCTCTTATTTTATGTACAAGCCTCCAAGAAACTTCCTTGCTCTATCATATGGAAACAATCACATGGTGGTACATAGTGTTTTCTACTTAGTCTCACCATGAGAAAAATCCAAATATCCAAATACAACACAAGTTTTGATACATGGATTTCATAATAGCTTCTTCACAGTGTTCATTACAATTAGGTGTATTCAGTTCTATTATTATTTTCTTGGATTTCAACAATTCCTTGATTATGGATATATATAGGTAATGAGTGACTTGCACATGTTCTTGTACGTTTTTAGGAGAACATGTTTCCTTATCCCAGACTCAAGAGTGTGGGTATTGTTTCTAGAACCTTCTCAACCCTACACTAGTGAGATTAGATGATCCCCTTCTCCCATTTTGAATTTTAGTTCCTTATTATTCATATACTAACTCCAAGAACTCTCAACACGTGGGGAAGCCACACTAAATTTTACGTAAGTGTTTCATTGTCTGATTTTGATATGTATGCATACACACACATCAATCTAGGGCATTATGTACACACCTAATTTTGGTATATGAGTAGTTAATTTTTATGGCAGTATTATGTTTGTGTGTTAATTGATTATTGTTCTAAATTAGGCTCATATTAGCACACATTCCTTGTGTTGTTTGATTTTCGAAATGTTTCCTTCTGTTTTGTGCAAGTTTCAACACTTTCGATAATGTATTGTTTAACCCACCTCTTGACGACAATTCTTGACTATTATTTCATCTTTGTTTGACCCTATTTGGTTCCCCCTCCTAATTTCCCCCTTGATTTTCCCACTCTTCCCCATGTTCTTTTTCCTTCTAAGTTGTTTGTGAAAACCTTTGCAGTATGGTTTTAGTCTACAAAAACCATACGGCTAAAATTTTGGTCACGTTTTTGGTTAAGCCCTTCTAGCCATTATTTCAGGTCCCCCATGGAACCTCGTCCTTTTTTTCCCACTTATCGTGTGTCATCTTACGTGTCGATAAAATCCTAATTTGAATTCAGGAAGTTTGTAAGTGTGTAAATGTATTTAAAAATAAAAGGAAAATCATACAAGGAATGTTGATTTGAAGTGAATGAAGGAGCATATCCTTCATTCACTATGCCAAAATTTAAACAAGAATTCAAACATTTAGAGAAGAACAAATAACATTCACTATGTATTGCATTTATTGAAAGAATAGAGGCTAGGACACTTAGAATACACTAGATTGCTTGTTGAACTAAATTGTGTGTTGTTTTCAAGACTTGCTCCCTTAAGGGACTTGATTAAGACCAACCTTCAATCCGCCCCCAATATATTTTATTGATTCACAAGGTGTTGTGGGCTAATTAAGGTTTTGGAGGGAGTGTTGTTTCAATAATTCAAAACAAATTTTAGAAAAGGTTTTCCAAGGCCATGAGCATATGAACATGGTCATCAAATTAACTATCAGGTCTCAAGGGGGGATTAAGCCCTAGGCAATCTAGGCAGTTGTCTAGGGCGCTACCATCGAGGGGGCACTTTATTCTTTGAACTTCTACAATCAATTGTTCCATATAAATTTAATAAATTTATTTAGTATTACTATATATTCATGTTCAAATATATAAATGACAATGTTTTTTAGGAGTATATTGTTAACACCCTTAATCATATTCAACACTAAAAGAATTGTCATCATGAGGATCCGTTTGGTAGGAAATGTTAAAGAGAAGGATTCAAAACATGAGAAATTGGTGTTACCTTGCATGATGTTCCATGTAAAAAAATAATTCTAAATTATTTCATACATTATTCTAACTTTCTTTAGTTATATCTTCCATGTTATTTATTTATTTCTTCCACATTTTTATTTGCTCATAGTACCTAATATTACTCCAACATTATATCATTAAGATATATATTACTATTTAATTATATCTTATATATATAATTAACCCTTATTTTGTGTTGCTAAAGTTTTCATTATTTATTTTTTTCAAAAAAATAAAAAATAAAACATTTAAAGGGAGGCATTAGTTTCTAGACACTCAAAATGCTGAATTCAACGTTGTCAACTCTATAACAATTGACACAACTTCATTATAATAATGGATTTGCCACTAAAGGAGTGCTACAATTCTAGTTAAGGTGCTTTGATTCACTTAATTTTTCCTATGTTTAATTCATTTAACTATCATAAATGTTTTCCTCTACATATGTCAACGGACTACCTCCAAATTTACAACAAAATATATTATTAAAAAATCACAATTCTCAAATATTTTTAAATGTTTAAATCATCCTTAATATCTTATGATCCAAAATTGTTCATAATATTGAAATTAAGTCTCATTTATTGTGATATATATGAACTAAACTAAATATTTAGATGTGCAAAACCACTGTTTGCGTCTATGTTAAAAGGGGCCGTGACTATTAGAGGAAAATATAAAATGTTCAAACAAACATTAAAAGCATATGTGCAGCCATCATTCTTTCTTTGTTAAACATGGTCAAAGATCCTCAGCCATTGATGGGGAAAAAAGCACAAACATCTGAAATAATGAGTATATCATATTGCTAGGAGATCCTCTCACAAAGTACACCCCAAAATATGGTAGTGGGGGACTACATTGAGTACAATTTTGACAACTAGTTAATCTGCAATCCAATCAAAACTACAAAGTCAAAATGCAAACTCATATACAAACAAGTATTGCCTTCAAATCTGCAATTATCACTATCATAGTGGGGTTAAATCTATTGGAAAGTCTTATAGCAGAGAGGCATACAAAAGTTCATTCCAGGTATCAGGGACACCTGGTAAACACCAGTGACTACAATCTGCAAACCTATCAGGATCCTTCTTCTGCCCTGCATTGAGGTCACTGGTGTACACTGAAGGATGCCCATCCTTTCTAAACTCAGACAGTCTTGTAATGTCCAGCAGTACCACAGGAAATCTGGTTCTCTTAAGAACTTGCTTTAGTATGATGAGTTGAGATGGCACTGGGGGCCTGTATCCTCTTATCCTCACTGGCTCCCTTTCATTGTAGCATCTGTGTCCATTTGCTTCATTCCACTCACTAGGACTGCAATTCAACCCAAATTAATTTAACAACAATAAATTATTTAAAGGTTTTCTATCTCTTGTTGATGTATCTAAATAATGTATAACCACTTTATGGTGTTATCTAACTTTGTTTATTTCTCAATAGAGTTTAACCTCGTAGGCCCCTGTGAGGTCTAGTATAGAGAAAGGAAAGGAATGGAAAAGCCTTTTTAAGGAAGACGATGTTGATTTAGGTTTACAAGGTAGCTTATAACAAATGGTCAAATAAGAACAAATTTTGTTCTAGGGAGTGACAGATAGAAACATGAACCTCCTTTGTCTACCCAGATTTTGCATTATTGTTACTTATTTTATTTCCTATCACACTGTAAATTCAATGGTATTCATTGTACATAATTTTGTGATAACCAACCTGTAATGTTTGGGGGAAATGCCACGAAAGAATACTTTAGATCTTCTGCGGTTTATGTTTGATGATATCCAGTTTGCCCACGTAGTCATTCCCTTCCTGTAAGCCACCATTGGGTCCATGTCATTATACATCCGCTTGCCCTCCATGATTAAGTCCCATCTGTTCAGCCATATAACACAAATTTCTATTATGATTATCCATGCAAGCAAAATTTAGGCCATAAAGGGGTAGTAAGAATGAAAAAAAAAAATGATTCCCTACGATTTTTCGCTGTCAGTATGCGTCCACCAATGGGCAGATTCAAAGACTAGAATATCAACCCCTTTCCAGTAGACTCCATTGTTTACAATGGCATCCAGACGAAGAATTCTTTTTCCCTGTCTATTGACCTCTACCTCAACCAAAAATGGAGCCCAAAAAAACTCTATGGAAGCCCCATAATCCTGCAAGAGAGGCTTGGATAGCATTATAGCAGTCCTCATCACAAAAGCAGTATACACTAAGACAGAGAGAAAAAAAACATTTGGAAGACTTGATTGAATGAGTTTGCCCACTAATCAAGAAATATTTGCAGGGGTTATTTGTTAAAAACAAAAAATAACCCTTTGTATTCAACTCTTTTATAATGTGTAAATAAAACCTTACCAAACTGTCTGGTGCACTGCATATGTCATACGGTTCAGAGCATTTAAAAAAGCCCAGAGATGTATTGAGAATTTATAATCATAATAATGGAAGTTTACATATTTTTTTATGTGAAGGGCACTCATCTTACAGCAATGGTGTAAGTTGTATAGAGGCTACAAAAATGTTGTGTGAAATCTGTTCTACCCTACAAAGTCCTAGAGAGTAAGTAAATAAAAATAGTGTATTCTATTCTATTTTTTTCTTTAAAAAGACGAAAATAAGCAGCTTACCAGGGCTTTGAATGCCATAAGAGGAGTTCCATAAACCATAGATTTCTTGTTGTTTGGAATAACTGCATTGAGGAGGCAGACCATGGACTCCCACTGGTTTCTGTTTGTGGAGTCCCCAACAAACATTAGTCTCTTTCCTCTCAGCCTCTCCAGCATATGAAAGGCATTGAATCTGAAAATAATAAATACATTCATGGAACTTCAAATTTGTTAACTATTTTATAAGGTATATGATAAGTGCCCATTATCCATATCATTATGAGGGTTGAAAACACTATCCAAACTGCTAGCAAAATGGAAAAAAAATTGCAAAAAGAAGAAGATGAAATCCACTGTTTTCTTATAAACCTTGGAATGGTACAGCCATGAGGCTTCCATCTCCATTTCTCATAATCAGAATCTGGTCTCCCATTACGTCTACAGTTTGCCTGGCCACCAATGTAAGGGCATTTAAAACCAGAATAAAGAGGATAAGAGGCATCATGAACCCAACTCCCTTTGAACATATTGCATTTCCTTGCAACATTTGTGTTAGCAAAGCCTTCATTCTCAATCAGCTGCCTTGAATGATTAAGATGAACATGAAGACCACCATAGTTCCCATAAATGCTAGACACATTTTGAGATACTCCATTGCCTTGTCTATTGCTTGGATATACTTCATAGTCCTTACTCTCTTTTGGGATAACAGAGCCATTGTTATCCCCAAAATGGCATAATAACAGGCTAAAAATCACACACCCCTTGGTTAGTGATATTTTCCTGCTATGGAGCTCCATCAATGCTAATATATCTTAAGCTTAAATGTGGATTTAGTAGAAGAGCAATGGCCAGTTATATAGATTAAAGAAGATGGTAGTGGAGGGAATGAAGAACAGTTGCGGAATGACTTGATTGGCGGCCATATTCAGTATTTTATTCAAGAACCAATTTCTATCTTATAAATATGATGAAATCATATTGTGCTTATGAAATATCCCATGGACAGTGGAAAGTGACTATTAGGTATGGGAATATAACAAAAAATGTGAACCTAAAAAGGAGGTAAAGTGCATTTTTGTGTTCAGTCTTATTATGAGAAATCATAATGTTGCTTTGGCATCTTGTGTTGGCGGATCAGACATAGATCCCTGATTTTTGGGGATGGGTAAGCAAATTTTTTTATTGGAGCAAAGTATAAAATGACTCCAGCTACTCGAGTAGTTTTTTTTTTTTCCTAGTTTTAATATTTGAATTTTTTTTAAGTTTTCTTGGGAGTGAAGTGTATAAGACAATATTTTATAGCAGGGTTTATTTCTACGGTGTTCTCACGACTTTAAATCTAAAAGTCTAAAGCATACGAAAATGAGAGTGTTTGTTAAACCATAATCTAAGAACATGATTTGAATGACTAGAGCAATAGAGCCAAAAAGTTTGATTGCCTGAAATGCTTGATGTGTCATGTTTCGCACCAAGGGTCGTGTTCAGTATAGAGTTTGTATGAGAGTATCGATCGTGTTCTATGTTGGTCTGAATCTCGTAATTTTTTGGTGTGTGTTCGCATATCTCCACTATGTAGAAATCTAACATACAAATAATGTGATGTGATGTGATGTGATGAGATACTCATGAATTTGCTTCTATTTTAATCAAACCATAGGAATCATGGAAACAACATCAAATGATAAGCCCTAGACTAGGATCAGATTGTTTTCCCATGCCTTGTGTGAAATCAATGCAATACATAACCAACAATCAGGGTAGGTAGTTCTCCCAATGTGAGTGAAGTTTTCATGCTTACTTGTGATCATATGTACTCAATCAATGTAACTGCAAAATCAATATGCAACTAGGATGATCCTTTCTCTTGGCACAAGAAACTTGGCTGGCAACACATAATTCAGACTAAGTGTACTTGAAATATGAATTCAACTCATACACTGCTCTTGGAATATTTAGGGTGTGTATACCCTTTCTAATATTGACCTTTGTCATGGTTGTTTGATGTGCAATGACTTGCAAGGCATTGTTTATTTATAAGACTCGTTAATTTCCTACACGAGCCAACCTAAAAAGCATGCCTAAACTGACCTGATGAAAGTGCCCAATTTTAAAACTTAATGGTTGCATATGGAGAGGAGACGTTCTACAGAGGTGGATAGGTCCGGTTTTAATCTCGTCTAGCGGTGTCAAACTTCACCCAAGGATCAAATCTTGAGGAAAGAAAAATGGAAAAATGCATGTCAAGGTATATTGATGATCCTAGCAAAACTAGAAATGATTTTGAGAGTGTAAAATCAGGAATGATCTTAAGTGTGATCGAGATGATGTAGAGCTAGTCAAAGGGGGGAGTATGTATCAAAAGATTAATACATGTGTCAGTGGCCCAAACATCCTAAATGGTGTCAAAATTGACATTGTCAAGTGTCTTACAACAAAATTCGGTTACTATAGGTGCCCCACTTAAGTTTAGTATTGAAAATTCTATATTAAAGGGATAAAGATGTATATATGTACTTACTATTGTAGTGTAGCAATAGAATATGTGTAGCTAGTGTTCTAATTCCCCATATCTCATGTCAATAACTCCAACCACATGGAAATGAAAGTAGTTCAATATCTCAATAATGTTAATCAATTTGAAAACTTGTTTGAAATTTTGAAAATAAGAAAAGTGTTGAGACCTAAATTTGGTAATTAGGTTTTTTATATTGGTAATCTAGCTCATATCCCTTAGTCATGACTTATGTGCACAAACAAGGTAAAAAGGCATTATCTTACTCTTTCTTGAGGCTTACAAATAATTCCTCTTCTCGTATTCTACTGCTCAAACACCTATAGGACTAACCTTAGCGTTCTCAGATGTAGTATACCTCCTATTAGAATCTTCCAAATCTCCACTTGCAATATTATATTCTCCTAGACAATATTGCATTGTATAGATAGAAACACCATATGGTTTTGTTCTTTTTGTGCAAATGGTCAACTCTTCTTATGTTTATCTTTACTCCTCTCCTAGATCGACCTCAGTGTGAAATTATATCTCATGGAATGGTATAAAGACAAGTTAAGCACACTCATTTACTCATTTGAAACTCACCTAGTATTCTTAAGATATGTTTTAGCTAAATCTATCAAATCTCGAGCAAAGGTGACCTAATCTTCCCTAATTCAAGAGAAGAGAATAGGAGCAGCCCCTATGGAAGGCTAAAGCACTCAAAACCAAGTCAAGAGCCTCTCAAATCAATTCTAAAGCACTCAAAACCAAGTCAAGAGCCTCTCAATTCAAGTCTAAAGCACTCAAAACCAAGTCAAGAGCCTCTCAAGTCAAGTCAAGAGCAATATCAAGTGTCTACACACAAGCACCACTTCTAAAATTAATTCAAGTGTATTACTTTAACATTATATTTAACAATCAAGAGGATTACATCTAAAATATATCTAGCTAGCTCATTATCGATGTCAAACATAAGGGAAACCATAGGGGAGGGCACTCTAGACTTGTATTAACTCGGCATGTGCATTAGGAGAACTGCATGGAGTTTGAACTTGTCATTTGGGAAATGTAGTGCAAATCTTGGCCAAAATCAACAAGGGGGTTGGCCACCAAGGGAAATCAAACTCAACCACACATAATTGTTTTTGTTATCTAAGCATGTATTTGAGCGCTAGTGCATGAAACTAGGATTTGATTATCATAGGAGCATGTGCAAGCATTGTGGAACAAGGAAAAGTACAAGAAGGAATTTAAGACAAGACGAAGTAACCCAAACTTGATTCAATAAAATCTAAATATTTTATTTAAATCTAAATGTACAACTATGATGTAAATAATATGTAGTAAAATATGAATGTTAAACAATTTATTTGATTTTATTAATGAAAGGAAATCAGAAGGATAAGGTACTAACCTTGATCTTTCTTACCTCACAGTGACCTGGGACTGAGAAGTGTGATGAAACAAAAGAACAAACTATCGCAATGAACCACAGAAAAATGCAGAAGAGGTGGAACTGGCTGGACTAAGGTGCTTGGAGAGGGATGGGGACACTCGTGGGCACCCTGGTCTTGTTTCTGGGCACCCTAGTCTGCATAAGAGGTTGGGACCTGGTTCCGATAGTGTCGTTAGGGTTTCGTACCTCTTCACCTTTTGTCACTACAAGATCGCACAATAATCCCTGGAGCTGTCATAAACCCATAATGAAGAAAGCACCTGCAAAACCCTCAGATAGACATCAAATCCTAAAAAACTAAAGATGTAAAATGAGGGGTCAAACTATCCTCAGCCACCACAATGGTGGACTTACAACTAAGTGCCATACTACATCTCAGACCCAATGTAGTTATGTGTGTTTGTGTGTGTAATAGTGCTCCTAGGTTGCCCTCGCGCCAATAACGCTAAGATAGCAGACAATAACTAGATTAAAAAAATCACATGTGTGGATGGAATAGTATGAACTCCCTTCTTATGCAGTGTGTATGTAGAATAATGGCCCAAATCCAGTCCCTTGCTCTATGTAGATAACTAGCCCTTGATAGGAATAGCACACCCATATAATGGTAAGTATGTTGTGTTTATATAGGGATCTCTTTTTCGAATTTCAACACTAATAATTGGACATGCTGACTAGTACCTTGGGAGATGAGAGGGAAAACCAAAAATATTGGCCTCAAATGTCAAAAATAAGATCAAACATAAAGAGGACAGGGGCACCCAGGATGGACAGGAGTGTTTGGAGAAAATCTCTAGACCTTAGCACTAGTGTCCAAAGACAAGTGACAACAAATGAGTGATAACTAATAGATAGGGATCCCTGAGACCTGACCAGAACTATGTGTATGAGTGACAAATGTGCAAAAGAAACAAAAATAAAGACCAACAAGACAAACAGATGGACTATGGAATGGGTCATCAGTGAATACTTTTCTTACACAAGATCCATAAATAAAACAACATACTTGACGGTATAATAATAGTAGTAAGTGCGTGATTTTGTGTTTACATTTGCCCCCATTTTATGTTGGTGAGTGAAAGTTCGGTAACATAAAGTAGATAGAGATGCATAACTAAGAAGTTCGGAGAAGCCCATGTGGCTGAAGTACACGAAGAGTGTAGTAGAAGTACGTACCGAGTGAGAACATATAATGCGGAAAACCATGGATCAGCGTGTTGATCCATGCGACATGACGAGGGATGTGGGACCGTTATGAGAAGCACTAAGAAAAATAGATGATGTCGATAGTGAATGATTGGAGATTGGGTGATTTTTTTTCTAATGGAGATGTGATGGGGAAGGGAGTGATCAATTCCGAACTAGATTGTGTGTGTGTATGTGTGAAAAACTGAGGATTTGGGTGTCCTGCCACCAGAGGATTGGTGTAGGGAGATAAGTCTAGGGTTTCTCCAACTCTAACCACATCCTCAAAAGATCTAGCTTTTGCAGACAGACACAAATCAAATTTTGTTTATTTTGGATCCAATTTTTGATCAAACGTGATAACCCATCTAGGAACAATATAGGAAAGGCAAAGACATCTCATTGCCCCCACTCCATGGGTGTCATTGCAATGTGTGTGGTGGCTCCCATGTTAGGTCATTTGGAAGCAATCACAAAATGTAGAATGACTTCCATGTTAGGTCATCTAGGAAAGCAGTGATATAACTCCCAAGTTAGGTCATCTGGGAGGATAAATGCATTGTGTTCATGTCGATTGGTTGATATGATTGAAATTTGTGTTGTCGAAATTTGAATGTATGATTGATTTATTGGTTGATTACTCATGGAGAGATTTGATGCATGTTTCCCCTAGGTTAGGTCATTAGGGGGAATCACTAAAAATTGATGTGACATGTTGTACGGTGTATGAGCAAATGTTTGATAATGGTGTGTTAGAAATATAGATTTTTTGCATAAGGGAGTAACGTAAATTATAGGATGAGCCAAATTGTATGCCCCCCTTTCGGCGAAAAGGGGAGTGATGATAAGAACGAACCCTAAGCCAAAAGTAATCGTGTAATGATGTAATGATGAGTATGTGATGGATATCACAAAATGTTGTGTATATTGGGTGTAAATAATGGTGAATAGGAATAGAATGTGTGTGAAATGTGTACGTTACAGTAGTAGGTGGAATTTTGAAGAGAATCTTGCAAATGAGACAAAAATCAGAGTAGGTATGCTCAAGATATGATCGAAACCATGCGATGTGAACTAGTTGAGGGAATGAACGCGGTGAATGACCATAGTAAAGTGAATAATGGAAATTTACTATAAATAGTAGTGTAAAAAGTGAATAAGCAACTTATTTTTCTTTTGTGTGAGTGTGATAGCGAGCTCTGGGTGTGTAAGGATGCTACAAGTTAGAGTAGTGCGACCGAGTTGATTCGAGATGGTGGCAATGGCTATGGCATCGTGTATGACAAAGGAGTTGTTAAGTGTGATTTTAAAAAAAAATATGGTGATAGTAGTCATTTTTAATGAATTTTTGTGAAATTTATATTTTTGAATTTCGCGGCATTTTGGACCTGGACAAGAGCGATGAAGGCATTAATGACCTTCGAGTTGGGAGTGCCTAGACATTGGTTTTAATGTCCTCCTTCTAGGCGCCCCAGTCCTGCTTCTGGGCACCCATGTCCAAAGAGTGAGAGTTGAGTATAGAGTGATGTAAATGTGAAAGTTAATTTGTGTTGATGTTGTAGGTGAGTATGTTCGTATATGGATGATGCTCTAATGATGTGTTTGTTGTTGTTTTGTGGTGTGCAGATGGATATCCATTTGAGAGAGTTTCGTGGTGGACGTCATTTGAGAACATTTCTCATATTGGTGTTTTCAGACAATGAGTGGGATGTTCTGGACCGTGTCATCCTATGGCACATAGCGAGGTTGGGGGTTGTGCCCCATAATATGCCTATGCTTACATATCTATGCGAGAGGTGGTGTACAGATACTTGCACCTTTTAGTTACCTACATGGGAGATGACAGTCACACTAGAGGACGTGTATCACACACTGCAATTACCTATTTTGGGTGAGAGGGTATAGGTTATGGTAGTGGAAGATTCTAATAGGAGGTATACTACATCTGAGAACAGTGAGGTTAGTCCTATAGGTGTTTGAGCAGTAGAATACGAGAAGAGGAATTATTTGTAAGCCTCAAGAAAGAGTAAGATAATGCCTTTTTACCTTATTTGTGCACATAAGTCATGACTAAGGGATATGAGCTAGATTACCAATATAAAAAACCTAATTACCAAATTTAGGTCTCAACACTTTTCTTATTTTCAAAATTTCAAACAAGTTTTCAAATTGATTAACATTATTGAGATATTGAACTACTTTCATTTCCATGTGGTTGGAGTTATTCACATGAGATATGGGGAATTAGAACACTAGCTACAAATATTCTATTGCTACGCTGCAATAGTAAGTACATATATACATCTTTATCCCTTTAATATAGAATTTTCAATACTAAACTTAAGTGGGGCACCTATAGTAACCGAATTTTGTTGTAAGACACTTGACAATGTCAATTTTGACACCATTTAGGATGTTTGGTCCACTAACACATGTATTAATCTTTTGATACATACTCCCCCCTTTGACTAGCTCTACATCATCTTGATCACACTTAAGATCATTCTTGATTTTACACTCTCAAAATCATTTCTAGTTTTGCTAGGATCATCAATATACCTTGACATGCATTTTTCCATTTTTTTTCCTCAAGATTTGATCCCTGGGTGAAGTTTGACACTGCTAGACAAGATTAAAACCGGACCTATCCACCTCTATAGAACGTCTCCTCTCCATATGCAACCATTAAGTTTTAAAATTGGGCACTTTCATTAGGTCAGTTTAGGCGTGCTTTTTAGGTTGGCTCATGTAGGAAATTAACGAGTCTTATAAATAAACAATGCCTTGCAATTCATTGCACATCAAACAACCATGACAGAGGTCAATATTAGAAAGGGTATACACACCCTAAATATTCCAAGAGCAGTGTATGAGTTGAATTCATATTTCAAGTACACTTAGTCTGAATTATGTGTTGCCAGCCAAGTGTCTTGTGCCAAGAGAAAGGACCATCCTAGTTGCATATTGATTTTGCAGTTGCATTGATTGAGTACATATGATCACAAGTAAGCATGAAAACTTCACTCACATTAGGAGAACTACCTACCCTGATTGTTGGTTATGTATTGCATTGATTTCACACAAGGCATGGGAAAACAATATGATCCTAGTCTAGGGCTTATCATTTGATGTTGTTTCCATGATTCCTATGGTTTGATTAAAATAGAAGCAAATTCAGGAGTATCTCATCACATCACATCACATTATTTGTATGTTAGATTTCTACATAGTGGAGATATGCGAACACACACCAAAAAATTACGAGATTCAGACCAACATAGAACACGATCAATACTCTCATACAAACTCTATACTAAACATGACCCTTGGTGCGAAACATGACACAGCAGGGATTTCAGGCAATCAAGAGCAGTGAAGGCACTAATGACCTTTGAGATGGGAGCACCCAGACATTGGTTTTAATGTCTTGCTTCTCGGTGCCCCAGTCCTTCTTCTGGGCACCCATGTCCAAAGAGTGAGAGTTGAGTATAGAGTGATGTAAATGTGAAAGTTAATTTGTGTTGATGTTGTAGGTGAGTATGTTCGTATATGGATGATGCTCTAATGATGTGTTTTTTGTTGTTTTGTGGTGTGTAGATGGATATCCATTTGAGAGAGTTTCGTGGTGGGCGTCATTTGAGAAAATTTCTCAGATTGGTGTTTTCGGACAATGAGTGGGATGTTCTGGACCGTGTCGGCCTATGACACATAGTGAGGTTGGGGCGTGTGCCCCATAATATGCCTATGCTTACATATCTATGCGAGAGGTGGTGTGCAGATACTTGCACCTTTTAGTTACGTACATGGGAGATGACAGTCACACTGGAGGATGTGTATCACACACTGCAATCCCCAATTGTGGGCGAGAGGGTATAGGTTATGGCAGTGGATGATATGCAGAGATATATGAGGGTTGTGGGGAATCGAGTTCCTACCGAGACCCATATTAGCCTTGATGTTATTATGAGATCATGGGTTCTGTGATTTGGGAATTTTATTGTCGTGGTGATAATGTCGTTGATTATAGTGAAGGGTGGTGGTGTAGACATCTTCATATAATATGCATGAAATTTTTTGTCGGATAGAGGAGGAGAGTATTAGGTATGCTTGGGCACGATGTGTGTTGGCCCACCTGTATAGAGATCTATACATATTTACACATGAGGAGCATAGGGGTGGCATTAGAGTTACGAAATTGTTACAATTATAGGCCTATGAGCATATTGCAGTATTGATGCCAGATGGTGGGTCATGAGGAGGGTGGGCCATGAGGAAAGTGGGTCAGGCTAGATATATTTGCAAGTAGGTGGGTATGTGTACAAGGCAGGAAAATGGACATAAATACCTATAGAGCTATGCTAGATTGTATGGGGCTAGAGGCCATTATATGGAGGCCATACTGAGACTACAAAGGATGGTTAGAGGATGTAATAGAGCTACGATATGTATGTTGTACTATGTGGTTATAGGATCAGTTTCCTAGGGTGGCCTAGTTATTTCAGGTTGAGTGGGTTTCACAGCAGTTTGGCATGGCCCAGGATGTTCCCCTAGATCCATATATATGGGTTAGAGTTATTATGGCACTGAGGAGGGTTGGATTGAGACCAGGGCCCACATGAGGGTAGCTAACACCTCCAGGGCCAGACGAGGCAGATATGGTGATGGAGGCGATAGATGCAAATAATTCATGGTGTATAGAGGCATACCATGCATGGTGGGCCTCACATCGGTGGGTATTTTGTTTCTAGTTTTGGCATATGCAGTGGGGTTACCACCAAGACAAGGAGTAGAGGATCAAGCACCCACCCCCGGTGGAATAGCGGCAATAGTGTAGCGTGAGTATTTTTATAGTTATGTTGTACTATTTGTTAGTTAGTCATGTAATGGTCATTGTTTTCTAATGCGTTGTTCTTGTGGTTATAGGTGATGTGTGGTCATTGATTATGGACATATCTATCTACACACTGATGCAGAATGTGCCCACCAACATACTCGTTGGTGGAGGCATGTTAGAGATGATATTACGGGAGAACATGCCCATTTATTTGAGCCAGTTGCGATAGTAGCAATGACATGTACCATGTTGTTAAGCCAAAGAGATGAAGCGTGAGAGGGGACACGGGTGGCGGGTTGCGGTCCTCTAGCACAAGAATTGTTTGTTTGTTTTTTTGAGTTACAGAGTCGCTTCAAGGAACAATCGATGGAGAACACATTACTGTATAGGCAAGTAGAAAGATATAGAGGTCGCAATCAATGACGTAGGGTGAACGAAGAAGCTTTTAGTTCTAGAGATCTCGCATTACTAGATAGTGATAGTGATGATGAGATATGATATGTATAGATGTATTGATATAGGGGAGTTTCCCCCCAGTGATGAGATGTTTTGTAGCTATGATTGTGAACGATATATATAGATGGATTTATCAGCATATGATCATTGCATTTGATGTTTATGGATGATGATTAGGACTCGTATGTTGATGTATGATGTATTGATGATTGTCATTATTTTTTATGAATTGTTGATTTGATTTTGTAATGCAGAGTTGTTAATGATGATTAATGATGATAGATAATGTATGTAGGATGATTGTGAGGTGTAATAGATGAAGTGATGAAAATGTGTATTGTGTATACGAATAACATTATGATGAATGGTAAAGTAAAAATGAATGATGTGAAAAGGTATGATCGTAATAGTGTAGTGAAACATGTGTTATTATGATAAAGAAGAGGGAGGATAATAGTGATTCTCCCAGTGTATAGATGATAAGGTTCATTTATATAAGACCCCTCAATAGTCAAGAGTGAACCGTAAAGCAAGAGCGTGTCATCAGGAAATGATTCAATAATACACGCTAGATGAACTGAGAAAGTGTGTGAAGAGAGGTTCTTATTCTAACTAATCCCTCGAAAGTCGTGTAAGAACCATAAGAACATGAGTGTGTCATCATCTAATGAGTTGATAATGTGCTCTAGAAGAATCGAGGAAGCACATGAAGAGAGTTTTTTATTGTAATAGATCCCTCAATAGTCATGTAAAAACTATTAGAACACGAATGCATCATCATAACATGAGGTGATAAAAATAACCTACTAAAGACCAAGTTGGCATGGAGCGGTGGAAGCATGTGGAATGAAAACAAAATGAGTGTATGATCCAAACTAAATATCATGTGGAATGGTGTCAATGATGGGTGATGCAGTTATAGGAAGTGGAGATGTTGATGGCTATGGAAGCCAGTGTGTAGTAGAAGCATGACGTAGTGGATGAGATGATGCAACGGTGGAGGGATGAGATGGAGAGAACATATGAGTAATAACCTATGGAGGTGGATGAAAAATGACCTTAGAACTAATTGAAGGAGATAACTCAATCGGAGTAACAACATGCCTACGAAGGAGTGTGTTGTCATGCAAATGTGCAACAAGGAAATTGACAATTTCCAAGCATGACAACTATACCCCTAGGTCAAAAATTACAAGTTTTATCCTTCCAAGATACCCCGGATCTACCTAGTCGGTCCAGTGACCTCCCAATTGATGTTAACTCAATCCCCTAGGTGATTTATGAAAGTTAATTCAAAACCCCTAGGTGATTTTAGGAGTTCATTGAAAAATGCAAACTTCAGGTAGTTGTGGGAAGGGTTATCACTGGCATTCCTAGGACTGGAGCAACCCCATGGAGAAGAATGGAGAATCCAAACCAGAAACTAGAGTGAATCAAAGGCCTTATAATATCATGGAAGTGATTTAGGAAGATTCAGGAATGATTCGGAGAAGTTGGGGCAGTTTCACCAAAATTAGGGTTCATAGGCCTAGGCAGTGCACAAGGTCAAAAGAGTTGCTGAGCTTTGGGAAGTAATTCTGGGAGCTCTAGATGGATTTAAAAACCAAAAAATACATCATCGGAAAGGGAATTCCAATCCATACAAGATAATGAAATCATTTTTTTCAAAACACCTTGGCACAATAAGTTTATAACTAGTTTTTTCCATGCACAACTAGCAAGCCAGATCACAAATCCATTTTTTTAGGGATCCAATGGAGGAATCAAGACCAGAAACGCCCACCATTGGCTTTAGAAGTGTAATTTCCCCTTTTCCCAATCAAAGACATTTGGCCTATTTCATCAACCCGATGGCCAAAGGAAAAATATAAGGGTGACTTAAGTCATAATAAATTATTATAAAGTGCTATAAAAATAATAATAAAATTATTAAAGCACTTATATTAATTGATGTGGCTTCGTAAAATAAATAATACCTATGGTAAATATGATTTTCCTTGAGAAGAAAATAACATTGTAAAGGGATTTATCATTTTTATTTCTTCCTAGAAAGGATAATGGCGACTTGGGCCTAAGAGGAATAATGAAGTTTAGGGAGGATAAAAATATATTTAATGTATTTCCCCTAGAAAATTGTGACTTGCATTAGAGGAAAAAAGTGGTTGGGAAAAACATTTAATATGGGAAAATATTAAATGATTTGCATAGGGAAAATCATGTGAGTTCATTGGTTGGTTTGGAGGTTGGTTGTTGGCCCTTTTCCTTTAAAAGTGAAGTCGACTTGCCTCTTCCATCATCCAGATTTTTATATGATATTTTCTCTTGCATAAAGCTTCAACTTTTTGCATTAAAAATTACAAGGACAAAATCCCTAGTGAATTAAAACTCTTGTGGACAAAAACCCTAAGAGTTTGAGAGGTATTTTCACTCAGAATTTCCCATTGGTTGTAATCATATTTTTAGTCTATTTCAGGCTTTTTCCGGTAGTGTTATTGAAGACTTGTCGAAGTATTTTGGTGAATAAAATTGCAGCAGTGTTTTCTCTATTGGATCGACTCACCTTGGGACTATTTGGGAATTATTATTGAGGTATTTAGATCTGAAAAATAATTGTATAATATCTCATAATTTTTGTGAATTAAAATACCCAAGTTTTATAAATCTTCTTAGGGTTATTTACCAGTTTTATAATCAGATTTCAGATCTAATTTATGAGTTTATTTGGCATCCAAAAATTCTAATTCTTATATGAATGAGTTCCTAAAAATATAGGCAAGCATCCAAGATAGAGAAAATAGTTTTTAGAGCTCATTTGATGCCCTAAATGTGTGGGCCAAAATAGTAGGAGGGCCAAATCTACATGTTTGGTAGTTGTTATAATTGGTTTACATCATCTTGTTCCTTGTATTTTTCCAAGTTCGGGCATATGTCATTTGCCTAGATCGGAGTTGTGTAGAGAAGAAAGTTATGCTATCTTGAAGATTGTAGCAGTTAGAGTTTCAAAATTAAATTATTTTCCAACCGTTGTAGAATCTGATTTTTTCCATAAATTCTCCAGGGTTGTTCCAAGGGTTTGGGAGTAAAAATAATTATTGTATGCTGATTTTGGGTGTGTTTGCATATAAAACCCTAGTTGATTTGGGTGATATCAATCTCATTTTCTCTAACTTTCAAAATTTAGATTTTGCTATTGTGTTGAGTAGGAAAAATTTATATTTGTTCCAAGGATCCATTTGGGGATCTTTCAGTGGTATCAGAGAAATGTTCCTTCCACTTGGAGGGTTTTTTATTTGATGTAGCCATGAGAAGTTGGTGATAGATATGAAATCATGGGAGGCAGACAGGAAATATTTCCATGGGATATGGACAAATATCTTAGGGAAATGGTAGACACCCAGCAGCAGATGATACATAGAGACAAGAAATATTTGAGGAGTATAGAATTCTTCCTCAAGATATGATGGAGAGGATGGATTTGGGTAGGCCAAGAGATAGGAGAGATAGTTTGAGAGCCAGACAAGATCGGAGGCCTAGATCATCATCGTCATCATTTTCTATTCACAAAGGTCCAACACTGCAGGACAAGGAAGTAGAAGTGATTAGCATATTTGAGGAGTATAGAATTCTTCCTCAAGATGTTAAGGAGATTTTTCCTTTCATGTACTATATGGACATGCACCTGAAGATTGGCTACAAGACTGAGCAGGCAAAGAAGGAATATCAAACTATAGCTTCCGAATGGTTGATACGTGGAAGGAACATAGAATCTTCACAAATGGATTATACAACTCTTTATGAGAATGCTTTGGTGTCTTCAAGTTCCAATGAGTTATGCAAAAATTATGAATTTGGTAGGCATGTTGATTTGACTCTGGAAGACATGGGAAATGTTTTATCTACATCATCCTTGCAAGAAGTTTTACTAGAAGCTTCTACTTTTGAGGCTAGCATAGATCATGTTAGTATTCTATATAGCAATAGCATGGATTCATTGGGTCTTTCACATGAGGATAATTCAGAATTTTTTGTTGATGATCATGGACTTGATGATTTTGTTGATGATATTCAAAGTGGACCAGCCACTCATGAGTTGTCTTTGACGGATGTTAAAAATGGGTTTTGTGTGATGAATTAAAGTCAGAAGAACTCTAATTTTTTATATCAGACTTGGGAGGATGTGGAAAATACACAAATTTTGTGTGATATGTGGTCACAAAGGGCCAAGGAGGCTAAGCTAGTGGCTACCCTTGCAAACCAGCATCTGCAACACGTCAAAGAACAAGTTCACCGCATAGATCAGCAAGAAGAAAGGGGGAGAATATTGCAATAATTGACTCATAATATTTAACCCATTTTAGACACAACTACTCATAATTTGATGCAGCTAGGCCAAGTCATCATGGAGATAGAGAATGATGATACTCCAAGGTATGCAGTGAATGATAATATGTCTAATTTTTTGTTGCACATTATGATTTCTTTCCCTCGTGAGAAGCATGACAAATTAGAGGATGAAATTTACATTATGGAGTATGTGGAACCATTGGTCCATATTCATATTTATGAGCATCAGGAGATCTATATTTTGTGTCAAGATTTGCTTCACTTGACACGTACAGGTGTCAGGCTTGTGAATCACTTCAGCATGTTTTGTCTATTGTGCATGACACTTGGACAAAACAAATTCTGAATTGCTTGAGGGCAAGAATTTTTTGGGAAGGGAGGATTGTAATGTCCCCTTTTTCCAATCGAAGGCCTTTGGCCTATTTCGTCAACTCGACGGCCAAAGGAAAATAATAAGGATGACTTAAGTCATAATAAATTATTATAAAGTGTTATAAAAAAATAATAAAATTATTAAAGCACTTATATTAATTTATGTGGCTTAGTAAAATAAATAATCCCTATGGTAAATATGATTTTCCTTGAGGAGAAAATATCATTGTAAAGGGATTTATCATTTTTATTTCTACCTAGAAAGGATAATGGCGACTTGGGCCAAAGAGGAATAATAAAGTTTAGGAAGCATAAAAATATATTTAATGTATTTCCCCTAGGAAAATGTGACTTGCATTAGAGGAAAAAAGTGGTTGGGGAAAACATTTAATATGGGAAAATATTAAATGATTTGCATAGGGAAAATCATGTGAGCTCATTGGCTAGTTTGGAGGTTGGTTGTTGTCCCTTTTCCTTTTAAAGGGAAGTTGACTTGCCTCTTCCATCATCCAGATTTGTATATGATATTTTCTCTTGCATAGAGCTTACGCTTTTGCATTAAAAATTCCAAGGACAAAACCCCTTGTGAATTAAACCTCTTGTGGATGAAAACCCCAAGAGTTTGAGAGAGATTTTCACTCAAAATTTCCCATTGGTTGTAATCAGATTTTTAGTCTATTTCAGGCTTTTTCCAGGAGTGTTATTGAAGACTTTTCGAGGTGTTTTGGTGAATAAAATTGCAGAAGTGTTTTCTCTACTGGATCGACTCACCTTGGGACTGTTTGGGCATTATTATTGAGGTATTTAGATCTGAAAATCATTGTCTAATATCTCATAATTTTTGTGAATGAAAAATACCCAAGTTTCATAATTATTATGAGGGTTATTTACCAGTTTTATAATCAGATTTCAGATATGATTTATGAGTCTATTTGGCATCCAAAAATTATAATTCTTATATGAATGAGTTCCTAAAAATATAGGAAAGCATCTGGGATAGAGAAAATAGTTTTTGGAGCTCATTTGATGCCCCAAATGTGTGGGCCGAAATAGTAGGAGGGACATATCTGCATGTTTGGTAGTTGTTGTATAATTTGGTTTACATCATCTTGTTCCTTGTATTTTTCCAAGTTCAGGCATATCTCATTTGCCGAGATCGGAATTGTGTAGAGAAAGTTATGATATCTTGAAGATTGCAGTAGTTAGAGTTTCAGAATTAAATTACTTTCTAGTTGTTATAGAATTTGATTTTCACCATAAATTTTCCAGGGTTGTTTCAATGGTTTGGGAGTAAAAATAATTATTGTATGTTGATTTTGGGTGTGTTTGCATATAAAATCCTGGTTGATTTGAGTGATATCAATCTTGTTTGCCCTAGCTTTCAAAGTTTAGATTTTGCTATTGTGTTGAGTGGGAAAAATTTATATTTGCTCCAAGGATCCATTTGGGGATATTTTAAGTAGTTCATTTTCAGTCAATATCAAATAATATTTTATCAAAAAATTCCATCGGGAGCTCAAGTTATTATCATTTCAAGTTGCCCTCTAGGAGCGAGTTTGAGAATTAGCCAAATTTTGAACAAGACACGTGTCAGCTCCAGGATCCTGGCACAATTTCATGTCCCTTACATCCATCAAGAAAAGGGACATGAGAGACATAAAAATGTGCCCAACTCTTAAAATCCCTTTGGATCCTCATACGACCTCTCAAACTACTAGTTCAGCTCCTAGGTGTTTTCCAAGCTCATTCCCTCGCTCGCTCAAATCGTGATAAGTGGCAGCTTCTGGCGTGCCATGAAATTTGATGTCCCTCATGTCCCTCAGTTCTGGGGGACATTAAGGATAATAAAATGTGCCCAGCCCTCAAGGAGGCTCTAAGTCACCCATGTGACCCCTTCAAGAGTAGTTTTCGAGCCCCAGGGAGCTAGTGGAGTCTTCATCCCCTGCCATCGGATATGTGCCACATGTCATTGCGAGGTGCATCATGCAATTTGATGTCCCCATTGTCCCTTAATGCTTAAGGGACATGAGGGACATGAAAATGTGTCTCACTCCCTGATTTGAAATTTTTGAAATTTCTTCTTGCTTCCCACTTCTAACTTCTAACTTCGTACTCTCTCGTGCACAACTTCACTCTGTAACTCGCTCTGTAGCTTTTCACCACCATTCCACCATTGTTGAAACTTAAACCAACTCCACCACTGCAACATTATCCTCCACTCCATGACAGCATACAAGTCTCAGAAGAAGGTTTGATCAAACGAGGAAGAAGAAGAAACTAACGAAGAGAATAAACAGTTAAAATATCCATTACCGTGAAAAAAAGATTTAGATAAATATTGCAAACCAATGCACAAAACAAAAAACCATTTCTTTTTTTCCTTCCTCTCTAAAAACCATCAAAACCTCACATTTAAATCCTCCTTCCGCAGCACAGAACACTCACAGTGAAGGATTTATCTTTCTTGCCTAACGAATAAAAATCTCAGTTGCTCGTCTAACTGACAGTTGAATCAAAGAGAAATTTCATCGGTGGAGTAAGAATTAAAAAACCCATATCAAAAACGTGACTTTCATAGTGAACGAAGGAGAAAAAAATACCTACAATTTTCGAGGTCCATCAATGGCTGTCGTGTTCAAAAGTGTCACCAGGTCAAAAATTTAAAAGTTTAAAATCTCCTAAACTATTGATCGGGTAAACAAAAAATTTCATAGGGGTGATATTGAAAAAAACCCGTATCGTATAACTTCATTCCATGGCATTCCAATCACTAGAAGCCCACTTTCTAGAAATAGTAGGTCTTCTGCATAAAGGACTGTTGTTTTGGGAAAGTCATCAACAGAAGAACCTACGAAGGAGACGCTAAACACAGAGAATGTACTACAGTTGAAAATTCATCCAAACGGGCATCCTGGTCCAAATTTGACACTTACTAAAAATAGTAAGTGGTCCCACGAGCACTTGCCAAAACTAGAAAGTTGATCTAGAAGGTGAGAGAAATGCAAGGACAAAAGGAAATATGAGTTGTAACATCTAGTTGAGGTTCGAGGAAGCTGATTTTTCATATTTACTAAAAATATTAAGTTAATTTTTATGAAGAAATCATGAAGCATAAATGGTCAGGGCAGAATCCATCACATCCTTTTGCTTCCAAGTAATAGATAGAAAAAAGTGCACTCTTTATCATCGTACTATGCAGAGTAGGTGACAGTGAGGATGTCAACGGTGTCTTTTGACACTCATTTTATGATTCAATTGGTATGCGAGAGGTGGAATTTGCAGTCGACACTATCAAACCATTCATAAGATGCTTCATCAGGATCATGTTTGAATCATCTGAGTAGTGTGGCAATGTTGTAGGGAGTCAGGGCAAGATTCATTCCAAGGCTTTAGTCCCTTTAGAGGAGGATCTTCATGAGTTATACGCATGGCCACCGAATGAGTAATTCAACAGTGTTTTTAAACACTTAGTTCATGGTGTTCACATGTCATCCAAAGGAAGTTTCTTAGTGTGCACAAGATTTTAGAGATTCAAAGTTCATCACATTATGGCGTTTCATTGAGTCATCTGGAAGGATCAGCAGGCTTTATTAGAAGCGGAATTCATCATCATTATTGCTTCTTCTTTCTGCTCTCTCTTCTCTCTCTTCTCTCCCCCCAACTTTTCTCTCCTCAATATTCTAATCTTTTGTTGGGGTTGCACTTTTGCATATGTCTCAATGTTTCTAATGTAATAAGTCACCTTTATGTTATAAAAATGGAGTTAATGTTTTCCTAGGAAGGCGAAGAGTCTTAAGTCATGTCGAGACATACGAAGAGTCATTTGGGAGTATGTAAAGAGTCGTTTCTCTTCCTATAAATTGTAAATCCATTCCCATTTCAAAGATTTGTCGATTGATTTTGTATACTCAAGAATGCATTGAGAGAACAAAGGAGATAGCCAGATTTTTCCATTCCCCCATTCTCAATTTCCTCCATTTCTCCACTATGTACAACTTTTGTTTGAGTAATTAATACAAGAAAAATAATTTTCTATTTGACTAAAGGATTTCTTGATACTTGGTGATCACAAATTCTATTTTGTCGTATTTCTACTTGCAGAGTTGTTTCCTCTTAATTTTATTGCATGTGATGAAACTTCTAACTAGTGTGTGTAGGAATCTAATTTTCTACCTGTAACATTAGTTTTCCTACGTCTTTTCTCAACCCCCTTTCCCACTCTTCAGAAAAATTCTTCCCTAGCAAGATATTACTAGCTTTTCCGCAGGGTTAGTGGAATGCCCCTGTTGGATCCCCAGTCGAAATGCCACCACATAAATCCACATTTTCTCAAGAATGCATATACGGAAGTTGCACAGGTTAAGTAGAGGGACTTAGATTCCCATAGCATTGGAAAGAAATCCACAAGTTTTTCCTCCGACAAATTTTCTCACCAACAGAGTGGAAATATAGACCGCTCACGTGAGCGATAGCCAAAGGAAATGATGCCCTTATCTTCTAATTGTTGCAAGATATCATGAAGGGAATAATAGTCATTGTTGCTATGGCCATTGATACGGTGATAATTAATGTAAGGTCGAGCATGTTTGCGTTGCAAGCGATGTGGTGCATGATGTTGGTTAGAAGGCAAGTGATTCAAATTTCTGTTAAGTAATATACATAGCACATCATGAGGTATAGTGTGATGATTAAAATGTAATGGTTACCGTGAAACAAGAGGAGTCTGATGTGTAGCCTCATGTGGAGAAGGAGATGGAGGACATGTAGGTGATGGAGTAGACTAAACGTGCTTGGGAAGTGGAGGAGATGGAGACTGTGTAGGATTCTCAATAGATGGGAGTGGAGAAGAACTAGATGATGTAGTAGTGGTGGTAATAGGAGGAGGATCTATAACATGTATAATAATGAGATCTTGTTCTAGATCAATGACTCTATAGCATAAAAGTGTGAATGATTCACATGTGTCATATTGCAATCATATTTTTAAGAAAGGAATAAAATTGTGATAGAAGATAAACTATTTCTCTAAGTCAATAGGATGGAATACCAATTGGTGCATGAAAGAATTGAATCGTAAAATCTAATCAAGGTAGGTATATGATCACACGTGACTCTAGGGTTATTGTTTCGTAATAAGTATTAATACATTCAAAGGGTATATGTGTGTACCATTGGAGAGCATTATCTATGAGCCTATGACGAAAGGATTTAAGTAATAGTTGATCATTAGAGTATGAAGCCATAGCCATATTGTAATGTTTGACAAGTATGGATTTCCAGTACCATCAAAACATGTAAATGTAGGCATAACAAAATCCTTGGGAAATGTTGAGTTGTGGATCTTTTGGGAATAGTGTTGCCATGGAATGAATTATTATCAATGGAAGCGTAATAGGCCTTGCTTTATAGCATGAGAGATTGGACCTAAGACTGTAAGTGACCAACAACATGCATGAGGGATAAGATATCCTATGGATAAATAGCAGAGGATGGCAATAATGTGTTAAGCGGTTGCAATTTTCCATTATGAGTAATCATAGGAATATCAAGGGGAGATATAGAAGATTATGATGCTAAGGGAACACTAGATGTTGGTGCCTGATAAGTAATAGGTGGTGAAGGACATGGAACATCCATAGAAATAACTAAACTAGCATTAGAAACATCCGTAGGGGATGGAGTTGAGGCGGTAGGAGGAGGTGAGCTAATAAAAGGAGATGAAGTGAGAGGGTGAGATGAACTAATAGATGGAGATGAAGTGATAGGAGGAGATGAACTAATAGAAGGATATGACTCATGCATGTTATTAGATAAACTCTAAAAATAAGATGATAGTGGAGTGGGGGGTTCACAATTGGCAGTATGCAAAGAAGTGGAATCATGACCATCAAATGTTACATCGAAATCAAACAAAGATTTAGATAGAAGGATATCATTAAGTGTATCATCAACATAGAATGAAGGAGAGGGAAAACTAGTATGTGATGTGTCATGTGAAATATTTTTAGAAATAGAGTAACAGAAGCATGCACATGTTTATTGTTATTGAGATTAAGCATGAAACTAATAATATCATCATCTAAGTTCTTATTAGAAATAATATAAGGTGGAGCATGCCTAAATGAATAAAGGTATACAACAAGTAAAACTCATCGGATCAGAAACAACGCCAATAGTAGAATTATCAAAGCTAGTAGGCACATTGCATTGATTAGCTAAGAGTTGTTGACTATCATCTAGAAGGGTGACATCACGATATAAGGCAGTGATTTCAGCTATGGTATCCTCATCATAGATAGGATTAATGCTGACATGAGGCATGACTAGCCTATGAGGAGAAGAGCTATCCTTAACCATTAGGGTTTTACTAGATCCTAAGGTAAATAGTTCTAAGCTATGGGTTCACTAAAATGATTCAATAAAATATGAATATTTTATTTAAATCTAAATATACAACTATGATATAAATGATATGCAGTAAAATATGAATGCTAAACAATTTATTTGATTTTATTAATGAAAGGAAATGAGAAGGATAAGTTACTAACCTTGATCTTGCTTACCTTGCAGTGACCTAGGACTAAGCAATGTGATGAAACAAAAGAACAAATTGTTGCAATGAACCACAAAAAAATGTAGCAGAGGTGGAACTAGCTAGACTAAGGTGTCTGGAGAGGGATGGGGGAGCCTGTGGGTGCCCCGGTCTTTTTTCTGGGTGCCTTGGTCTGCAGAAGAGGTTGGAACCTAGTTCTGATAGTGTCACTAGGGTTTCTCACCTCTTCGCCTTTTTTCTCTACAAGATCACACAATAATCGCTAGAGCTGTTGTAAACTTGTAATGAAGAAAGCACCTGCAAAACCCTCAAATAGACATCAAATCCTAAAAATTAAATATGCAAAATGAGGGTTCGAATTGTCCTCAGCCGCCACAGTGGTGGACTTACAACTAAGCGCAGTACTACATCTTAAATCCAATGTAGTTATGTGTGTTTGTGTTTGCAATAGTGATCTTAGGTTGCCCTCCCGTCAATGACGCGAAGATAGTGGGTAATAACTAGATAAAAATGCAAATGTGTGGATGGAATAGAATGAACTCCTGTTATTATGCAATGTGTATGCAAAATAATGGCCCAAATGCATGTTAGAGTAGTTATTTAACTTAGCTCATGTTCACCTAGGTACATTATTTACCTAGGTACATTATTTACCTTTATTGTAATTATCCTCACCCACTTATGTTTGTGGATATTTATTTTTATTTATTTAGATATTATGAGATATTATCTAGTTGTTAGGTATAGTTCTTTCCTTGATCTATGGTATTGACTAGTTCTTTCCTAGATTTATGGTATTGACTAGATCCTTGATGTCTAGTTCTCTCATAAATCTATGGACTTGACTAGTTCTTTGATGACTAGTTCTTTCCATGATTTATGGCTTGATCTACGTCCTTGATTGGTTCTTAGATTGTTATTCCTTGCCTATATAAGCAAGGTCCATTCTCATTGTATTTCATTGAGTTCCATAATAATATATGATATTGTTGCTCATTTGTTTGCAAAGGTTTATGTAAAGTTATTCTGGCGAATTACTTTCATCTTATTGATCGTGATGTTTGATTAGCATCTGTGTTCTTGGCTTGGCATGATCTGGTTATCGTTCCTTTTAATGCAATCCCTTGCTCTATGTAGATAGCTAGTCCTTGATAAGATTTTTTTGCCCTTATAATGGTATATATGTTGTGTTTATATAGGGGTCTCTTGTTCAAATTTCAACACTAATGACTTGACATGTCGACTAGTACAGGGGCACCTAGGATGGACAGGAGCACTTGGTGCTACTATCCAGACCTAGGCACTAGTTTCCAGAGACAAGTGATGACAAATCCCTGAGACCTGAGTAGAACTATGTGTATGAGTGACACGTGTGCAAAACAAACAACAATAAAGACCAACAAGACAAACAAATGGACTATGGAATGGGTAATCAATAAATAATTTTCTTATGCAAGATCCATATATAAAACAACATACTTGATGGTATAATAATAGTAGTAAGTGTGTGGTTTTGTGTTTATATAATCAAACTCAACCGCACATAAAACATTTTTTGTTATATAAGCATGTATTTGAGTGCTAGTGCATGAAAATAGGATTTTATTATATAGGATTATGTGCAAGCATTTTGGGACAAGAAAAAGTACATAAGGGAATTAAAGACAAGATGAAGTAACCCAAACCAACACAATAGCCAATAATTGTTTAAGAAAAAACTTTACAACTAGACATAACCATTGTAATTTAGTGTTCTAACACAATGATAGTGTCTTTAAGGTTTTGAGCACTCCATTTCAGATGCTAAGCATATTTATCCATGTCATTTCATATTCTTCACAAATTTTATCTGTATCAAAATGTGAAACACCATAAAAGATAGGTGGATCTTGTATAAACCTCATTTTTTACACTTGTTAATTTATTTCTCTTATATAAGGGTTGATGATGTGTTTTCTTCCTGAGTGGATGCATCAAGGGGCCTTCCAATATTGGGGTGTGATCATACTTTTTCACATGGACTACACCACAACATTTGAGATATGTCATTATTATGACATAGTTCCTTACCCTTGCCTTGTTTCTTCCTTTTGTTCACACACTACACCCATTATATCTACTTGTCACATTATGTTCACTTGTTTATACTTATTACACACTCCTATACTTTCTTTCAGTCATCTTGGACCTTTGTCATCAACCTGATTTATCTTCTAGTTTCCATTCCTCATTTTTTTACACGCCATGACCCTAGGGTTCCCCCAAGTTCAACATCATCACCCATGAGTGATGGTATCATGTTTGTTTTTTACATGGATTATGTCATTTCCCACAAGTGATGGCATCGGGCATATATACCCCTCCATTTCTACCATTATAAACAAAGCTCGTTCACTTTTCAAAAATACTTCGTTTACTTTCACATCATGCATTTACACATATTTTTACACCTAGTTAATAAAATTGAGGTTTCTGAGCTTGCCATCTTGCATTATGGTCACCACAGCGAACTAGGATTAGAGGTCTTATACTTGAGATTTTCCCTTCTCCACCCATAGTGATTATCTCTTAGTATTTTCTTTGGGGAAGATCATGCATCAACAACCACATTTTAGGTAAGTATTTTTAACCCTTCTTTTTCCATTGTTACTTGTATTTTGTTGTGCAGATGGTTGTATTCATTATTATCGATTAGGGTAAATGTATGGTTACTTTGATCTATTAATTTTTCTTAATATATTATTCCTCTTGGTTGTATCCATTCTTTGACTTAATCCTATTCTCAATCCTAGTAGGATACCTATATTTATCTAAGATATAGGCCTCATAAACCTATAACTATCCTAGGGTTAGGGCTATTATCCTCTTGAATTATGACACTAGCACTTATCGAGCACCTTTGGTATCTACATCATGTTTTCAAACTTAGATTTAATCCCTATATTTAATAACCCAGTTAAGAAATCATTTTTCCCATCATACACTTTGGTAAACTCGGTGTGAAACTTATTATTCCCTAAATCAGGTAAGATTTGCTTTGTTTTTCATTTTTTCTTACTTTTGCTACGTGGTTGGTCCCCTAGAAAACCCTAAAACGTGGTTGATCTCGTCTACACACAATTCACTCTATATCAATGTCATTAGCCTCCATGTAATATTTTTTCATGGTTAATACCATTTTAACTATCCCTAACTTTCCATACTTATCATTTGACATTTTTGGCCCATGTGTAAGCTTTTGACACAACTGATCTCGTCATAAAAATAATACTAGAAGCTCTTTCTCAGGCATCCTTGTTTCACAATGGAGCACTTACTTTGTATTTCTACTACTTATTATACCAATCCATATCTATATAACAACAATAATGGTGAGTTTGATGATTTTCCTATGCCAATTCCTCTTACACTAATTATTTTTCCATCAGAGCTACTAATGTTAAGAAGCCAAAAGCACCAACTTGTAATACACAAACTAGATCTAGCATTCAAAATCCTTCTTTTGAATATAAATAATAAGGGGAATATGAAGATTTCCTTTAATTTAACTACCCTCCTACTACACACAAAAATTTCCAAAAATTCCCTGAATATGTAGGAGAGTCACCTAATATGTTGCAAAAATACATTGAAGACTATCTTTCTAGCAAGTTAGATTCAAATATTAATCACACTGAGCCTCCTACAAGTGGAGGAAATTTTTATCCAACCAATAACACCAACCTTCCTCCAAATAATGATCCTATGCAATTTATCATATAACTTATTGATTTCTTGAGTCAACAACATACTACAACCAAAAATCAATTCCTACAAATGTAAAATAACCGAGTATAGCTTACTATTCTACCACAAATGGTCACTCAGGGCTCATTAAACCAAGTTCAACCCCCTCCTCTTTTAGTTGGGATCAACAAGGCACCCATTGCATAACCTCCCATCCACAAAATCAAAGGTCCTTCAATCAAATTCAGCATTGGAGGGATCATCATCTCTTACAATGGTTCTACTGAGCCTACCCTTCATATACATTCTTTAGAAACCTTTACAAGGATTGGGTCAAATATGATTCCTATGCCACCACCAATATTTTGGCTAATACATTTACATGTCTAGATTTGTATCATAACCTTCTAGCCAACTCTATTATTGAACTTTAAAGCTTGGTGACAACCTTAGTAAATGCATTTCAATATCATGACCTTCTTGAAAACAACCTCAATGTTTTCATCAATTGTAAATAAGTTGACAACAAATATGCCCAATATTTTATTAAATTTTGGAAGAATTTATCTACTAAGGTCAAACACAACATGCCTAATGAGAGTCTATTTCAGCCACTTCTTAGAGCACTCAAACTTCGCCTTCAATACAAGGTGATATCCTTCTCTCCTAATTATTTGGATGAAGCATACGAGTAAGAAAAATTCCAATATTATCTCATGAAGGAATTTAAAAATACTTTCCCCAAGCAACAACCACATAATAATATTCAATTCCTTGTGTATCCTAGAAAAATAATTGCACTCATGATGCAATCACAAACACTCTTCCTCAAGGCACTTCTTCTAATAGGACCATCCATAACATTGATCAATCTACTTTCAAACCACATTGAAATTCCCTCTCTTCCTCCCATTCTAACTATTACCAACCTCTACTAAGGAGTTGAAACAATGCCTAACTTTTTCATTCACCATGGTTTCGGATCCATCTCAACATTTTCCTTATGACACAATGAAAGAAAAAAATTGGTGGCATGTTAACTTGAGTCATTCCTATAACAATTTCCCTGCCCTTCAATCCTTCATCTACACCTTTTTCCTTGGGAAATAACTTTGATCATGAGGACATCACCTGAGAAAGATTCGATGAGGCTATCAAAGCACCATATAAAGCTCAAAAATGTGATCAAAATGAAGTCATTCATCAAGCCAATGAACATCATAAAGTCTATAATGATCCACTTTCCAATCTCTCCAAATCTAACCAACCTAATCCTAGTCCTTCCTAGAATACTAATGCAACTAATAACCTTGCTGAAAATTTATATCCTCTACTAAAGCATCTAGAAAAACACAGTCAACATAAAAGGTGTCAAACACATCATCACTTTTATAGAACCATCATATCCTTTATCTACTCAAACCAAGGATTACAAGGTCATCTATCCATGTTTTCAAGACCAAACCTCACATGAAAAAACCTCAATTTTATACTTTATAGTCTAACTAAATACCATCGGTCCCTATACAAACAATCATGCATGGTCAATCCTGTATGTGGCCTCACCATCCTCTTCAAATGCCATCAACCCATGTGCCCTTGTATGGATGATCTTGTCTAGCATTCCTTTTATCATTCTATATACCATCAACCACTATGATGATTTTTCTACCATGGACATTCTCGTATAAATTCAAAAAAAATCAAAATCTAGAGCTTTCTACAAGCCCCTCTCCTTTAGAACCTATTAGATTGATTCCCCTAGGTTCAGACTATTACATAGGTTAGTCTTGAATATTGGGATCACCTTGTAGAACTATATCAGTTTTGAAGTCAAATCCCATTCTGGGAGCTTATTGGTACCTCGCCTAGACATTTTGAGCATCTTATATGAACATTATTCACTACGAACATCATTTTTCCACCCATTTTGGGACATTAAGTTAGCACAGTTTGGAAGAGAGCATCACATGTCAATGTGATTAGATATCCATTTTTACCAACCATTTTACTGATCATTCCTCGTGTAATCCTTTTCTTCTTGATTCTGATTCTTGATTATCTTCTCTTTTATGTAGATGGACCTCCCCTCTTTATTTATGTCCAGATTAGCCATACTATGGTTAAAATATCCCTCAGAGATGAATTTTCTAGTACATGTTTCCTTTCTCTTTATTTTATGAAGACACTTGGCTACTATATTGACAACCTTAAATCCAATAGGAGCATGTGACAAGGTTATAATCATATATAAATTATCCCTATGAGTTGCATTTGGCTGCCTATCACTATGCCTCCTTGCACCATTTTTTCAAAGTCATGGTATTTAACTTTTCCTTGTATTATAATATCATCTTAGGTCAACCACGGACGCATTGTATCCACACATTGAAATCAACACTTTCCAATGTGTTAAGTTCACATACCTAGGGGCTATTTATAAAGTGCAAGGTGACATTAATCCTTGGATCTTTGACCTCTTCCAACAACATGGGACATTTAAAATTCCTACTCTTGAATAATTTCTTATCATTCCATTTCAATAATATCAACAGTTCACATACCCCATGGATTCCCTTTGTAGCTACATTTGTCATCCCGAGGTCATGGGAAATAGTTCACCCAATCTTTTTGACTTGGAAAATGATGAGCCTGATCAAATCAACATTATGATCAATACTTATAATCTCCCCAATTCCATTATATCACAATTCCCTCCTACTCTATGACCTCCCTCGTGCAAGAAGGATGTTGATCAATTCCCTATCATTATCAATTACACTAAAAATTCTCTTATAACAAATCTTGTTCAACTCGAGAAAATCATTGACTCATGTGTTATTGATGTGACTACACCTGATTATGATTATGATTATGATTATGATTATGATTATGATTATGCTTTGGATGATTCATTTCTAATAGGCTACATCCCTGTTAAAAATGTGGAAATTCTTTTTTATCAAGAATCGTTAGAAGCTACTTTTAGTCATAACATAAACACTATCAGTCTCCTAACACATCATACTTATTGAATTTTACCCCGAGACTGAGAACCTCATGGATGATTAGGATGCCTTCTTTGAATTTTAATCTAAGGAATATCTCATGAACTACACTCTTCTAACTAGTTATATGATGCCTGATCCACAACCCACTCCCTCAAATAGCCCATTTATGCTTATGAAACTTGTTGTGAAATATCATCCTTCTCCTTCCCCTTCTACTCCTCCTATTTTTTTATGATTATACCCTTCATGAGATTAAATCTAGATCTTCTTTTCATTATGTCCCTAATTCCACCAATGGTTGAACCATATTAAACATGACATGAAGTTATTGGGAATGATGTTTTGGATTATACATCCTATTAATGACATATGAAAAATCTATAAGAAGAGGTAAGGCAAGATCAAAAAGAAAACTGAAATAACCACAAGCATTTGCATTAGCAACTTTTCACCATGATTACAGATCTAAGTTTGATATCTTATACAAAACATAGGTTATAGAGGTTTGGAGGTAAAGAATGGTGAAACTATAAGTTAGAGCTTCCAAAATGAATAGAAAGGGGGCCCCATAATGTTCTCAACACTTACATTTTATACAAAAATGAGAAAAAGAGGGAGGACACAACATCCCTTGTCCAACCGCTGACCAAAACTCATTTATTCACCTACAGAGCACATGGGCACCAAGATAATCCATCCCTACAAGTTATTCAACTTGTAGATGGAGAAGGAGCGTTATTCTTCATTATTTTTATGATTGAAGGTGATTTGACATTTTTTATACCAAGGACGTTCTTTCTCACCTTAAACCTGTGTCTTGTATTTATACCCTTAAAACTTGATCAAACCTAGACATTCTTGATCCTAGAATGCAGGTGATGAGGAGACCTTTCCAATGCCACCAATTTTATCAAATTTGGTTGGTTGCATCAAAATTTATGGCCCAAAAATTGATTATGTGTGTCCTACGGATTTTCCCTGCATTTCCCTTTAATTTACGGGTTTTTTCAAATGTTTGATTGTTTTTAACATTTCATGGAGTTCCCAAGTGTTTGGAATCATTTTTTCTTATCTGATGGATTTTTGTATGTTTGGCGGGTTCACCAAGTTACTCGTGTTCTTTACCTATTTTCTCAAACTCTATTGTAGTCCATACCATTCCCATACTTGTATAAGACTATCTCCCTTATTGTCTAGCTTTGGAGATCGGGAATAAAAACCTTTGTTCCATGGACTTTGACAAGTCCATCAAACACTACCACAATCCTCTACAGCTTTAAACCTTGATCCCAAAAACTTCACTAAAACCACTTCCTCGAGGCTTGATCCCCACTGTAATCTTGCATCACGACATGAGGGGAACAAAACCCATGTCTTATATTTTTTTCAGATGAATACAAACCTCCTTTTTCACCAAGGCTCCATTTTTTCCTTAGTACCTAACTCTTTTTCCCATAGGTTAGGAGAACCCACAGAACACTAAGTCCTTAAGTCCACGGAACACTGCAAAACTAGTTTTATGCACCCTTTTTAAAAAAAATCCTCTAAGTCTAAAATCACTTCTGGAGGTTGCCTTCCTGCTAAAATAATGACCAGTTATACACTTGCAATCCATTGGGTATGGAGTTAGCCTCAAAATTTAGAAACCAGATCATAGAATCAAAGATCTTCATCCCTTTTCTTGTATGAACTCAAAAAACTAACATGTAGTTGTTATTTTGAAGATGATTTGGTTGGATTATTTGATGGAACTTGAAGGTTTTTCCCAATGCTTCTAATCTTTCCAAGGTTGAAAATGAAAGGAGATTTATGATTTGCATGATGTTTATCAAGAGTGGAAAACTACCTTGGATCTAAATCAAACATTGATTTCCACCATCAAACCTACTCTAAAAACTGAAAAGAAAAAACCAGGGCCACAAAGTTATGTACAAACATAGAAAATCATACATACTTCAAGTGAAGTCATATAGAGTGTGCACAATGCAATTATTGCAAATCAAACCTATATTACCAACAGAGTATGTGCTCAATGGAACTTAGAGGAATTGAATGTAATATAATATGTACAAGGGAGAACCTTTGTTTAAAATCAATTTTTAAGCTAGATCCCATTGACTATAATCATATACTCTTCTCCATTTAGCCTTGACAATTGGAAGGCGTTGTTTGTATTACAGCTGGTGATCACCTAAGGACCACTCCAAACGGTATAAAAAAATTGATTTCCTTCCCATTTTAGCTCTATCTTGATCCCATTTGAGGACTATATCTCCCTCTTGAAAACACCTAGATATTTCTTTCTTATCAAAATGCTCCTTAATTTGAGCTTGATTGTTTTCTAAGGCTTGTATGACCTGGTCCCTCAACTCTTCCAACTTCATGAGATCTATATATATGACTTTCATGGACTCAAATTCAAACATCTCTAGTTAATTGGTGAGCTCCAATACTAGTGATTCAAGAGATATTGGCAACATAGCTTCTCTCCCATAGACAAACTTGAAAGGTGAGCTACCAGTCAATCTTCTAGGAGTAATTATATCAACCTACAAGATTGATTTTAATTTTGTATGCCAAGTCCTCGGATTTCCCTCCAAACTTCTTTTTATAATCTTTAATAAGTTCTTGTTTGTGGACTCATCCTTTCCATTACCTTGGGGGTAGTAATTTTGAGATGTACTCAAATATATGCCATTTCTCACGACACAATCAAATATTTTGGTGCCAAGGAAAGATAGATAATTATCAGAAATTATTGTGGAAGGAACACCAAACCTGGTCACAATACCTTCATAGAAATCCAAGATGCTAGCTTCATTTGCTTCCTTCAAATAAATTGCCTTTGTCCATTTGGTGAAGTAATCAGTGGCTGTGAGGATCCACTTATGACCCAAGCTTGAGTGTGGATTGATTACTCCAATAAAATCCAACCCCCATTGCATGAATGGTTGATTTACAGAGATGGGGTGGAGTGGAAGGGTTTCTAGCCTCACTTTTCCTGTAAAAAATGCACATTTCTTACATCTCTTAACCCATGCATGGCAGTCATTGAAGAGATGGGGCCAATAATAACCACCCTTCATGATCTTGAGGGTTGTTGTCCTTGGAGCAAAGTATCCTCTTGCTTCTCCATCATGAAACTCATGCAACACCTTCTCCATCTGATTTGTTTTAATGCATCTCAAGAGGACACCATTTATATCTTTTCTTGAACAAAATTCCATCAATCAACACATAAGGGATGGATTGGAGTCTAAAGTACCTTCTTTTGGCTTTACTCAGGCCTTGAGGATAATAACTTGTTTAGAGAAAGTTTACTATATCATGAGTCCAACAAGGGGTAAGCAAGGCATCAATTGGTTGTTCTTGATCATGTTGGAGCGTGAGGACAACCCCTTCATCAATCTGCTGATTTGGAACCAGCTCACACAACCCCTTGCCTCTGACCAACTTAGTCACCTTGATGTTCACATCATATTCCATTACCTTGGTTATCCAACCAACTTTCTTCTCATTCAAATCTTTATTTAAAATAAAGTCTTTTATCCCTAGAATGAGATACCATGAGGTGAATCTTATTATTGGATACCAAATGTCTGAATTTTTTCAAACTTCTGATAAAAACTAATACTTTTTTTTCAACAAATCAATATCTCACCTCGTAATCCTCGAGACCCTAGCTAAAGAACGCAATTGGTTATTCTTGACCTTCATTGTTTGTTTGCACCAACATGGCGGATATTGTGTCTGTGCCACCAAAAGTGTACAAGGTGAAATCTTTGGTAAAATTTGGGTTGATGAGAGTTGGGGCCTGTGAATTGCTTGCTTAATAGCCTCAAAGTTGTTCTTTCCTTTAGTAGTCCACTTGAATGCCATATTCTTCTTCAGCATTAATGTCAATGACTTGACAAGGTTGGCAAAATTTGGGACAAACAACCTGACAAAGTTGATTCTCCCTAAGAAACTCTGAAGTGCTTTCTTGTGAATGGGTAAGGGCAATGCAAGTATGGCACTAACTCTTTCTGGATCAATGGTTAATCCTTCCTTAGAAACAATATGTCGAAGGAGCTTACCTTCATGAGCTAGGAAGATGCACTTCTTGGGGTTGAGGGATATTCTAAACTACCTACATCTCTCAAACACCCACCTGAGATGAAGTAGATGATCATTTGCATCTTTGGAGAACACTGTGATATCATCCAAATACAAGAGAACAATGTTGTTGATCATTTCTTTGAATGCCATATCCATGGATCTCTAAAAAGTTGCTTCTGCGTTAGATAAAATTGAATGGCATCTTCTTGTAGGCATAGGTTCCCCATTTTGTGGTAAAATTTGTCTTGAAATGGTCTTCATTCTTCACCATGATCTGATTGTAGCCAGAGTAACCATCTAGAAGAGAAAACCTCTTTGATCCAGCTACCATTTGCAAAATTTGTTCCATAGAAGGAAATGGGTAATGATCCTTCAAGGAAGCCTTGTTTAAATCTCTAAATTCAATGCACAACTTGATTTCTCCATTCCTTTTCCACACTAGAACTAAGTTAGCAACCCATGATGAGTGTTTAATGGGAAAAATTATATTTGTCTCAATCAGTTTGTTTAGTTCCTTCTTCATCAGAGGTTCAATGTGTGGATTGACAGGCTTTTGTTTTTGCCTTATGGGCTTGGCCATTTGAACTAATTCAATGGTGTATTGGGATAGATTAGGATCAAAACCTCTAAGATCTTGATAACCCCAAGCAAAAATATCAACAAATTCTTGGCAAAGTTCTACAAAAGCATGCTTCTCTTGTGGGGTAATCACCTTGCCAATTTTCAGCAGTTTATCCTTGTCAACTGAGATGGATTCATAATATTCACCCTTGATTGTCATGTTTGCCTTTTCCTTTCTGAGTTGATCATCAGAGTTGAAGATGGACTCCAAAGTCACTAGGCCTTTGGGTAATTTATTTGATCTAAGTTGGACAACTTGGTTCCCATATTGCTGCTCCAACTTATCCTGATTCCTTGAAGAAAACTCAACCTCTTCTCTGATAAAATTCACAATATGTTGATCACTCTCAAACACTTGCCAATTGGTGTCATTGTCTGGTATGGCAGGCCTCACCACTACCTTGATATGTGGTTGCAATTTGTCTCTCTTAACGTTCTCAACAACGTCAAACTTTGCTCCAATTGCAGCCAACCTATCAGCAACTTCATTACTTTTCCTTGGAATGGTGTGGATATTGAAGGCTTCAAAATCCTCCAAAAGGTCCCATACTCTATGCTTGTAAGCTCTTAGCAAGTCATTCTTAGCTGCATTTGATCCTCTGACTTGGTTTACAATCACTTCACTATCTCCAAAAGTCTGCAATTTTTTGTTCTTCTTTCTTGCCTGCTACAAGCCATGTATGAGGGATTCATACTCTGTTGTGTTGTTGGAGCAACTAAACTGAAATCTGAAAGAGGAGTAATACTTCATGCCAATAGGAGATACAAGGACTACACCTCCTCCTTCTCCTTGTCTACTTCTTGATCCATAAAAAAATCTGCCAAATGCCATCCTCCTCTTCATCATTTGATTTGACAATACTAGGCAGAGGTGAATTCTCCTCATGTAGACAATAAATACCAAGGTCAGCCTCTTGAATCTATTGATATGAATCAAAACCATGACGTTCATTCCCCCACTCATCAAGTAGAAAATCAGGAATGCCCTCAATCTGAGTATCTGCATCTTGGGCGCTTGGATAATCTTCTTGATCAAAAATGGTATAATTTGCATTGATGGGGATGGGCACGTAAGGCTCTATATGATATGTAGCAATTGGTTCAGACTTGATGGTAGCCTTAGTGCCATACCTGGTCCTGAAGAGCATATGAGACCAGTCAACTGATACATATCCTACAATTTTGGCAGTGAAGTCTCTAGATAGACATAGAGCAAAGAATGGAGGTAGATCAATTATGAAGATATCTTGGGGAATAGAAAAGTTGGGGCATGCATGCAATGTGAGGCCTAGACCTTTGATAACCCCACCAGTCCCAAATGCTGTTCCATCTAGCTGTACCACCCCTTTAGAAAGAGACTCATATTTGAGAGCTAGTCGGTCTGCAATCTGTTTGGGCATTACTAAACTACTTGCCCCTAAGTCAATCATGCAATTGTGGACTAAATGATTTCCAATGATCAGGGATACATAGAAAGGAGGGGGTTTCATGTTCTTGTTTAGTTGATCCTCCTTCTACTGTATTGCATTAGTAAGAACAACTTTGGCTTGTTCCTTGGGTGACTCACTTGGAATGGAGAAATTGGCCATAGCTACTTGCAAGAGGTCTCTCTGTCCCGGAATTGCCAAGGATTCCCACATTGAGATACTCACATGGGTCTTCTTCATCTGTTCAAGGATGTTGAAGGAATTTGAATTATCTTTTTGTTGGACCTTACTTGCAACCATCCTTTCTTGCATTCGGATTGATGTAGAAGGACCTTTGGGCTGCCCTTGCATTTTAGAGGCTGGATTTAGACTGCTCCCCTTTTAGAGTGTTAGGGCAGGTTGAGAAGGCCCTACATCTTACTAATTGCCCCTCTTCCATAGCTCTTCTCTTAGATCTAGTATTAGCAACCACACCTTGAGGGGGAGTTGGGTTCATTCCACAAAAGTCATATACTTGCCAATTCACAAGCGAAGTATCACTTGGTGGTGTCTCTTGAGTGACTACTTGCTGTTGATTTTCCTCCGTGGGTGTGTCTTGAGAGGTAAATGTAGTTTGCACCATCAAGGCTTGGTTTAAAATGCCATTGGTGCATGTTGCTTGGTTGTGGGGAAGATTGCAAGGGAAACACCACTCATAATATTGCACTAGATTATTGTGAATTGGAACCAAATCCTTAGTTGAGCTAGCTGCATTGGGATTGTATGGTTGAAATGGCCTTGAAGAGGGAAACTGATTTTGATTTTGAGGAGATTGGAATGAAGGTTTTTTTGGTTGATATGGGGTTTTGTTTGGTATGACAAGGTTTGAAACTTTGAGCTTGTTTCCTTTTTAATGATACCAACTCATTCCCAAAATTTTGTAATTGCTTCATTACCTCTTGCATCTCAATTGAAGTATTTAAGGAGGTGGATGCTTGGCTAGAAATTTGACTTCTTGGAAATGGAATGGGAGCTAATTCAGGAGTGTGATGGGGTTTAAATGTTTCTATCTCTGGAAAAATAAGCATTGAAGGTCTAGGAATACTTTTCCTATCCTGAATAAGACTATTTTTTGTTCTAATAGCAATTGCATAGGCATCTGGTAAGGTTACATCCCCCATGGACTGAATTATAACATAGATATCACTTTTTAAAGCTCTTAAGTAATAGAGGAAAGCATAGTGTGGTGTAGGCCTTACCATTAATGGGATTTGATCCCATGTCTTCTAAAATTTGATGTTGAAATCATTCATTTTCTCATCAAGAGTTATCTTTATTGTTTTTAGTCTCTCTACCAAAGATAGATGGTCTGACTTATCCTCAAAATGATTACAAAGAGTGATGCAAATTTCATCCCAATTGTGAATCGAAGGATGTCTCAAACTCTTGTACCATTGAAGTGCCTTTCCTTTGAATGATGAAGTCAAGAGTTTGACTGCTACATCATCTTCAGTAACAAAATGGACTGAGCAAACATTGGCAACCTCTTGGATATGATCCGCTAGGATAGTGTGGTTTTCACCAGTGAAGAAGGGAATACTTTTGAGGGAAGACACTGGTATGTCATGTTGGGCATTAGAGCCAAGGGACTACCACCATTGAAACTGACAAAAGACAAATTTCTTTGGAGTGTCATGAAAGGGATGGGTCTTAAAACCCTAGAGGAAAGCAAAAAAGGCCTACCAGGAGGAAGAGTAGAGAAAGTTATATTTAGAGGAGATGGTGGTTTGTGACTTGTTCTACATCTTCTTATTCTCCTTGATAATAGTTGCAAGTAGTCAAAAGATTCTTCTCTTTCTATACTTGACCTTGTCTGAATCCTTCTCATAAGAAATAGACACTTTTTTGCATGAAACCAGTGGATAAAATACTTAGAGTCGCCAGATGTGTTTTACAAAGCCTCCAAAGGTTGGAAATCACTAAAAAAACACACCAAAACTTAGTGACAAGAAAAATCAGAGTTTCCCACTGGGCGTACCAAAACTATTATCACAAAAATTCAACACCCTCGATATTTATCATAAAGAACAGTAGAACTCTTTTATAACATAGATTTGACTCTAAGTGTGGGACCTTGCAAGTGAGACAAATCTCCAGAGGAAGCTGGTTCCTTCTCTAACAGTCCACCACAAACTAACCTATAACCCTAAAAATGTAACTAAACTAAAC
This sequence comes from Taxus chinensis, assembly GCA_019776745.2. Taxonomy (NCBI): domain Eukaryota; kingdom Viridiplantae; phylum Streptophyta; class Pinopsida; order Cupressales; family Taxaceae; genus Taxus; species Taxus chinensis. The sequence goes on from CM034151.1 coordinate 68,449,611, forward strand.
CTAAACTAAAATCTGCAGGGACCAAGGTGAGAAAAGTGAGGAAAGTTACAAAATGAAGAAAGAGGTGATGCACCAAAGCTGGAAGAGGGTCCAAATCCGGCCTGAAAGACACAAGATAGTTGCACTTGCAGAGATTTGTTGAAACACATAACCTTGAAGATCATAAAATGAATATAACTAATGCAAAATAGAAGGGCAAACACCCATAACAAACACAGAGAATTTGAAAGGGAAACAACCACAAACATTTGCATTAGCAAGTTTTCACTATGATTACAGAGCTGAGGTTTGATATCTCATACAAAACACAAGTTATAGAGGTTTGAAGGTGGAGAATGGTGAAACTCTAAGCTAGTGTTCAATGAAAAGTTGTAAAAGCCATGGATTTGGGGTAAGAATCTCTAAAGAAACCCCAAAGGCTTTTAACAATCTGATCAATGGACCATGTGATAAGAAATGAGCAAGGTTTTCTTCTTTGCATACATTAATTTGAAATAAACATGCAAACTAAACAAATGAAGTTAACCTCTATTCTTTGAAAGCTTGAAATAATGAACCTAAGAGGATCTAAGCATTCAGTTATGTGTTTAAGAGAAAGAGATCTCCCCATTAATGGCTTCAAGGCCAATGGATCTTCCCTTTTACTCCATGTTAGTGCTATGAAATACAAAATCAAATGCTTTTAGCTCAAATGGAAGAAGATGAAATACAATCTAAAGCCTAAACAAATTGCTATAATCTATGCTAGGAAGAAGAGAGAATTCTTAGGAAATGAGGGAGGGGGTATAGCCCTATTTATAGTTTTTGGTTTGGAAGAAATGGGAGATTTGGGTGCATGTGGGACAAAGGCTAAAGTCCAAAAAGCACTTTTAGCAAGTCAAAGTGTGATTTGACTATGTTTAGGGTATTTAACCTAGGTTAGACTAATTAATCTCTCTTAGAGAGTAATTAGGGTTCTGGAAGGGTTTCTAAAGGGCTTAATCAATCCAACGAAGTGGATTGATATTCCAGGGAGCTAATAGAAGCAAGCTAGAAGGGAATAAGAAGCTAATGTAGTTAGAACGAGGCTATAACAGCCTGTTTTAAATGGTTTATAAGAGGAAAAATGACCAAAAAGGTGTCGTGAGAAGGGAGTTAGATAGGTCTAACTGGCGGTGTGCCATCAATTTGCAAAGGGAAGAAGCGTTAGTGCACCATTAGAAATAATAGTGTATTGATCAAACTACAGGTGTCTACATTTGCCCCTCTTTGAGGTGACGTAAGCTACGTCACTTCAAAGAAAGTAGACAAACGCAAACAAGTAGAAATTTTTTGAAGGGGTAGAAGAAAAATTAATAGGATGAAGGATGACGAATGCCCCCTCGAGTGTTGATGGGGTGACAGAGAAACTCGATCGACGATTGAAAAAGAAAACAATAGAGAGAGAAGTGGATAGAGAAGATGAGAAACTTAGAAAAAAGGGATATTGAGCTATCCACAAATCAATTGCTAACAATACTTAATCATCATAATGCTTAGAATCCTCCTCATGGGTCCTTATTAAAATGTGAGCATGTGACGGAAGCGTAAAATGACATGAAAATCCAAGATACAAACAACCATCTTGTGCTAAAAATGACCAACTCCATGCAACATACACGAATGCAATGCAATACGAGAAATAAACAAAATCACCTAACAGGGAAATAAGTACAATCACACACACTTAAACCAACAACGTTTAAGATAGTTGCACAAATATTTTGTTATCGAGATGAAGTCCCAAATGTTCTGATAAATGACAAGGGTGAAGAATGATGCCCCAAGCAAGGTGTATTATGCAAGGGGAAAGATGGAGGACACTTGGGTCCCGTAAAAAAGTAATGTGCACGACGAAAACAATACCAGGCAACTGATAGTGCCCCAGAGTACAGACGAAGTAAGCAACATAGCTTGTGTAGGTGATTGAAGATTTTGGTGATGCGCGAGTCGTTGTTTCGAAATGTTTGAAAATGTCAGCAAGATCTGGGATGAGTGCCATGCAATAGACATAGATTTCAGCCGTAGATGATTGGTTTTACCAATTTTAAAGCCATTTCCAAGGAATTTCAATGTTTTTGTTGTTTTTAAATATTTTTCTGAATTTTTTTTTTCTTTTTTTAATCATTCAGAAGAATTTCAAAAAATCAAAGATCTTATAAAAGTACGTGCGAAGGTGGTAACGGGAAGGCGAAGCTGCTAGAGAGCTAGGATATATACCCATAAGAAGAAAGACGAGTCGGGAAGAATTCATTGAAAATAAATGAATAAATAATTATCACGATGAGGGAAAATAGATGAAAATTAGAGGAAAAGGTAGGAAAAGGTGCCTGAAAGATGCGTAAATTATTTCAGTGTGACGAAGAAGTGACCGTTGGGTGGCACGAAGTGCCCCAGCATGTGAAAATTAGTAAAAATAATTATTTTAATACAAAAATAATTATTACAGTGGATAGAAGAAGGTTAGAATGATCACGGTGGAGAAAACATGCCCCAGGGGCACTGCGATGGGTTAATATACCCACCCAGGGTCGGTAAAACAATCACGACCAATTCATTTCTACCAGAGCTCTTGCAAATTTTTACCATGAGCGAGAGCGATAGCCCTGGAGTGAGATGGTGAGAATACCGAGGAGGACGAGACATGAAGATCACATCCAAGAGTTCATGTGGGACCCATCGGATGGACCATAAGTGAGTGGCCTATCCCTCCTATTAATTACGCATTTATTGCACTTTTCTAGGGCTTTTCTAGGGTAGGTAGGGAGTTTTTTGACACATGCGTGTGGGCGTATGCATTGGCTTGATAGGTACGCGCATGTGTATGTGTCGTCAAACTAGACATGGACACACGTGCATCTGTTCATGGGAGGTAGGGACGTGTACATGTACCTATTTGGAAGAAGTGGGTATGCACACGTGTATCCATTTGGAAGAGGCAGGTACGTACACATGTATCTGTAGAAAAATTTGATGGGGCGCGTATGCGTCGGTTAGACTAGAACAGCCATGCGCACGCATGTGCGTCGAGGTAGGTGCGTAGGCGTCACACTGGGCACGTATGCATTCTGTGTGGCCCACGCCAAAAGGAGAAAAAAAAGTGTTATGTCCGTGCGTATGCATCGTTTAGGGTGCGCAGGTGCCAAAGGAGGCACGTAGGTGCTAGAATGAAGGGGGAAAAGACAACTGGCTAAAAAATAGCCAAGTATAGAAGAATATAGATGAGATTAGTTCAGAAGAAAAGAATAATTAGTAAGTTAGATGTTTTTTGAAGAAGCATTTTTCCTTAGAAAAATAGAAATAAGTAAGTACCTAACACCTGTGTTGATTTTTTAGCGTATACTACCCATTCTGCAGACTCACAAGTGCTACGGTCGGCTAGCTGTTATAGAGGCGCAGTTTGATGATGATGATAGAGTGACTCTGGAGAGCCTTTTGCATGTGACAGGATTGTCTCATGTGGCGGAGATGCCACAGATTACATTGGACCATGGCCTCTTGACAGCCATAGCAGAGAGATGGCATAACGAGAGTCAGTGTTTCTGGCTCCCGACTGGGGAGATCACCATTACACTGGAGGACGTGTGGTGCATCATGTGGGTTCCCATTCAGGGCTAGCTCATCCAGACTACGAGCCGCTGGACCGATATTCAGTGACATATTATACATTTATTCGGTGTCCCTACTATACCACGGTGCGGGATGTCCATCAGATTATCCCGATGTATAGATGATCCAGAGTTAGACCGAGTAGTGGTCTACATGATGGCTTTTGTCAGTGGAGTTTTACTCCCTGACAAGACAGGTGCTTCTTTTCCACTTGGACTCCTGGGAGTGATTCTTGGTTTGGTGGAGGGAGAGACCTACTGCTGGGGTCAGTGCATATTAGCACATCTATACTGGGACCTTCATTTGATTACTTACTACCGTCAGAAGATGGTAGGACCTGCTCGCCTCCTGCAGATTTGGGCATGGGACCATATTGCCATTGGTTGCCCCTTAGGTGTTCTGAGAGTTCAGGCTCCTGATGAGCCATCGACGATGGGTTGGGTCCCAGTAGGGGATGATGTGTGACCCAACATGGGGGTCGTATATCATTATCGGTGTGAGCTAGATGAGCTGAGGTAGGCTTCCATGGTTTGGAGGCCTTATAGACATTTCCAGTGGCCCGAGGATGGCTTAGAGCTCAGTACCACCACTATAGAGCATTTCATTCTAGGAAGCCACAGCTATATGCAAGAGATATATAGGGTTGATCGGTGCCAGAGGCAGTTTGGCATTACCTAGGATGTTCCTGGGCCAGATATATGGTATGCTCGCAAAGCCCGAGAGCATTTTGACATGGGGCCACAGATTACTCACGACAAAGCACTGGCCAGTTTTTGACATCTAGCACCTGTTATTTGGGTGCCACTGAGACAAATTAGGGATCCCGACACTACTCCTGAGTATAGGCCCTGGTATCATGGTGTGCTTCACATGCCGTTTGACTATATCTAGAGTGGCGTATAACACTGGTGTGAGACCTCCTCTAGTAGGGCCTCCTAGTGGTGATGAGGGTGGAGCCATTGGTGGCACTGACAGTGATGATGATGATGACGAGGGTGGGCCCGATGCGCACCAGTATGTCAGAGGCAAGGGACAGGGTCCCGTACCACAGCAGCCATAGGGACAGGGTCCCAGGCCGAGGCCTAGACATGTATATAGGGTAGTGGACATAGAGTTTCCCTTAGTGGGCATTCCAGCGGGGATATATACCCCTCTTCAGCAGGTACTTCCAGAGCAGGGCCCACCACTTGATATTCCAGAGAGTAGCAGCGCTGGTGGGCAACGGGCTGCTCTTCAGCAATAGTTACAGGCAGCTATTTCCATACAGTTACAGGTGGCTAGGGAGAGAGACGTAGCTATGGCATAGGTACATGCCCTCACAATAGAGTGAGATCAGGCACTCGCCCAAGTGTATATTTTGACCACTGAGAGGATCAGGCTAGGGCATAGGCCACCCAGGCATTGATAGTGTTTCATGGCAAGAGTCAGATATGAGAGATGGCCGCATAGGGGGCTCAGATATTGAGCCTCCTAAACCAGTCACAGACTCAGGTACAGATGGTTGTGGGCTAGAGGGATCATATTCAGACACATGCACAGGGCTACTTGGCACATAGGGATCAGGCACAGGCCCAGGTGTGATTTATTACGGTAGATAGGGATCGAGAGGTGGTGGCCTTGAGACAGGCCCAGGCTGATATTGGTCATGTGACAGGTCAGTGAGATGCCACCCTACAGGTAGCTCTCACTTCTGGAGATGTAGATTTGATACGAGATGTGATGAGATCTGGTGGTGAGGCCTTGTACTATAGGACTTCCTACTTCAGGGTAGTTCTGGACAGATCAGTGAGTAGTATCATTCCAGCAGTCAGATGCGAGTGTGACAGGCTCCAGGTCATGGAGATCAGGTCATTCAGTGAGATCAGTTAGGTAGCCTATACCAGAGCAGCCGGCTGGACAGGGGCCATCTAGATAGTTTGGTGGTACCCCTGGTGCAGGTCCATCACAGCCACCATTATTTCGTCAACCAGGTGATGGACCCGGGAGCCCCGGTGAGGGTGAGAGATGTGGTTGAGCTCATTTTACTGCTTCTTTTTGTATAGATTATTGTATACATGCCTCTTATGAAGGATGATTTTGATGTATAGTTGTGTATATCATTATTTTGATGACACCTCGTGATGAAGGCTCGATTCTTTTGATGCATGCACCTTTTTGATGGCACATTGTATCAATGATGTATTATTTTGAGTACTGACCTGGATAGTTATACATGTATATATGGACATTTTATGTATCATTATATGATGGCTTTATGATGTATGATTGTTCTTTCCTTTATGTATGTGACATGCCTTAGATTTGGAAATGTGTATATTTCATGCTTTCATATTGATGATGTATCTGTAGATAGCACCACATGTTTTGGATTCATGAGTTGTTTCTGAGTTTGTATTCTAGCACTTGGGATGATACTAGATGATATTGGTGTGGGGGGGATAGATTTGTGATTATGCGCAACCCCTCTTGCCCCCATTGATGATACGATATGTGATGATTAGCTTAGCATACATGCATGATGTGATACTTAGCATTTTTTGTATATATATGATGTAGTGAATGATGTTAGAAATGTGATGAAATGATAGATGATAGATGTGATAACAAACAACTGTGCAAAACACATAAGAAAAAGTTAACAAAACTAAACAAATATACACATACAAACAACACAACAAACTACAACTAAACAAACACATGCAAAAGTTTAACAAGAGATTAAAATGAGATCTAATCTAAGCAAGTAAAAATGAACTTTAATAGATGCACATAACAAATAAAGAAGCCTACAACAATTTTTTACAAGCATGAGAGTTCCTAAATGTATGTAATGTAATACATAATTTAAATCAAACAAGATTCAAAATCAGATAAGCAAATGATCCATTTAAAGAACAAACAATTCAACAGACTAAGTACATCAAAACTATACAAACCAACAACTAAAAGTAATTAAAGCACTACTTTGTTTTTGTGGGACAACATTGACATATTTTCTAATGTTTTTGGGTTTATCTAAAAAGATAAGTTTTTGTAGCTATGTTTTTCACTGTTGTCTAGGTTTCCCTAGAGATAACTTTGTGAGATGAATGTAGCTTTATCCCTGAAAAGGGAAATTTTCCATATGTTTAGATTTTTGTGTATCGTTTTCCAAATGTTTTTTGTATTTTCCAAGGTCATGTTTTGAAAGCAATGTACAAGAACAAATAAGCATGGATGCCCCCAGCGTGATGTGGGAATATACAAAAGGTAGAATGCCACGTGTGTATGTGTGAGAAGATGTCAACGGTGCATGTATGCTCAGCATTAGATGGGAGTATACAAAGGTAATGTCCTCCATGTGGATATAAGAGCAAACAAACCAGATCATGGCAAGGCAAAGGTGGCCCTAGTAGGGTTCCTAGACCTAGTAGAAGAAGTCATATCTAAAAAGTGGTAATGATTACCCATCCTTCCGTAAGAGTAACTTGTGTCCGGTGAATCTTCCTTGAGTGCCAAAAACTAGTTTTCACTCAAAGACCTGCCCACTGTGCCACAATTGCATGGTTTTCACATGTGGGCGACCTACTTTTTCTTTACTATTTTCTCATTTTTCCATTTTTTTGCTTGTTTTTTCTTTGTTTTTCTAATTTTTAGTTCTTATTTGATATTCTCATCATGCCTAAGCATAGAACCGCTTCAAGTGCATGGCGTTCATAGGTTTTGGAAGCTCTTCACCATCTGAATATGCAAGTTTGTAGGCTCCTGATCCATATTTTGCAATTACAACATAAGGACCTAACCAGTTAGCCTCAAACTTTCCTTTCTTTTCTCTATCTTTGACGGTGTTCTTCTGATTTTCTTTGAGAACTAGATCTCCTACATCAAATTCCTGATGAATGATGCATTTGTTATATCCTCTAGACACTCTGTTCTGATATACTTTTAGGTGATTGAGCACTCTGATACACCTTTCATCTAATAGTTCTAACTCTGCTAGGTGAGCAACCCTGTAGTCCTCATCTTTATCAAGATAGTCTCTGAGAGATATTCTCAGGGAGGGAAGCTCCACTTCCAAAGGTATGATGGCTTCAGTGCCATAGACAAGTGAATATGGGGTCACACCAGTAGGAGTGCAGATGGAGGTATGATAGGCCCAGAGGGCGGGATGTATCTATAGATGCCAATTACGGCTGGTTTTACTGACCATTTTCTCCATAATCTATACAAGGGTCTTATTGGTGGCTTCTACCTATCCATTACCTTGAGGGTAATAAGGGGTAGACCACTTAAGTTGGATATGGAAGCGTTGACACAATGTTTTAACCATTTTATTTTTGAAGGATTTACCATTATCAGTGACAATGGCCGAGGGGATCCCGTAACGGCATATGAGATGGTTCATGATGAATTTTGAAATCTACGCACCGGTGACATAGGTAAGAGGGACAACCTCTACCCATTTGGTAAAGTATTTGGTGGCAGTGATGATGTGAGTATGACTGTCTGATGAAGAAGGATGGAGCTTCCCTATGAGATCCAGGCCCCATTTAGAGAATGGCCAAGGCATTGCAATAGGCTGTAAGGCTTGTGCTGGTGCATGTATTAAATTTCCATATTTTTGGCATAGTTCACACTTCTTTATGAAGTTACAACAATCAGATTCCATGGTAGGCCAATAATAGCCTACTCTCAATAGCTTTTTAGCTAAGACCATGCCACTAGTATGTGCTCCACAAATACCACCATGTACTTCTTTAATTGCATGGATAGAATCAGCAACATCTAAACAGCGAAGTAGATTGCATCGTAGCCACGATGATAAAGGGTGCCTCCTAGGAGGGTATAATAGGCTATGCGGTGAATAAGGGATTTCTTTTCAGAATGAGTGATGTCAAGGTGGAAGAGTGCCATCTTGTAGGTATTAGAAGATAGGGTCGTACCAAGGGGATAAAGGACCAACAACTTCACATGCCAAACATGACTCTGGCATATCATATGCAGGTACCTGTAAATGTTCCACAAAGAAAGGCATCTTTCTTTCTTCAGGTGCTATGCGTAAGAGAGACCCAATAGTAGCCATAGCATCCACGGATCTATTATGTGACCTTGGTTTTTGTTCAAATATGACTTGTGTGAAATATTCCTTCAAAGTTTCAACCATTTTCTTATATGGAATAAGCTTCTCATCTTTAACCTTGTACTCATCATTAACCTATTTTATGATAAGTTGAGAGTCCCCAATGACTCGCAGTTGTTTGATGTTCCATGTAATAGCTAGCTTGAGGCCAGTGATGAGTGCTTTGTACTCTACAATGTTATTTGTACATGGGAATCCCAACCAGAATGCTCATGGTATGACATCGCCTGTTGGAGTGATGAGCACCACTCCTGCTCCGGATCCATGGAAGGTAAAAGATCCATCAAAATGAACCTGCCATTCTATGGATTCCTCAATATACATCATAGATGCATCTGGTAAATCTAAGCATAAAGGTTCCATTCCTGGGAGAGGAGCTTCTGCCAACTGATCAGCCAGTACCTGTCCTTTTAAAGACTTCTGATTCACAAACTTGATATCAAATTCACTCAGGAGAATGATCCAATTAGCCATTTGGCCTGTGAGGGCGGGTTTGGATAAAAGGTACTTGAGAGGGTCAACTTTGGATATGAGCTTGGTTTTATTATTCAGGAGATAATGGAAAAGATTTTGAAATGTGAAGACAACCGCTAAGCAAGCCTTTTCTATTTGGGGATAATTCAACTCGTATGTGATCAAGGTGCAGCTAAGATAGTAAACTGCTCTCTCTTTATGGGCTAAGTCATATTGGGCAAGTAATGCACCAATGGAAAACTGGGTAGCGGAAATGTATAAGAGGAGAGGTTCACCGGGGGTAGGTGGCATTAGTATAGGTGGGCTAGTCAAGTACTGTTTGAGTAGCGTAAAGGCTTTCTGACAGTTAGGTCCCCAATTGAATGTGACATCTTTCTTGAGAAAATGAGTAAAGGGGTGGCACTTATCTCACAAGTTGTGAAATAAAGTGACAGATTGCCTGAATCTTTCCTTGTAGACTCCTTAGCTGCTTGAGAGTGGTAGGTGGTGGCATTTCTGTGATAGCCGTAACCTTTACAGGGTCTACTTCAATCCCTCTTTGTGAGACAATGAACCCTAGGAGTTTTCTTGATAAAACACTGAAGACACATTTCTTAGGGTTCAAATGAACCTTATAGTCTCTTAGACGCTGAAAAATACACCTCAATACGCCAGGATGTTCTTCTCTACTTTTGGATTTTGCTAGGATATCATCAACATAGTCCTCCATGATGTCACTTATCATATCATGGAAAATAACTGTCATGGCCCACTGATAAGTAGCCCCAGTGTTCTTGAGCCTGAAGGGCATGACTTTGTAGCAAAAAATTCCCCAAGGGGTGATGAATGTTGTCTTATGCTGAACTTCTTCCACAATTTGTATCTGGTTATAACTTGAAAAACCATCCATCAAGGATAAAATTTCATAACCAGCTGTTGGAATCAACTATCATGTCAATGTTAGGTAGGGGAAAATCATCCTTTGGACATGCTTTGTTAATGCCATGGAAATCAGTGCATATCCTTATGCCCACAGGTTTTTTCTGTACTGGGACTATGTTAGAGATCCATTCTGAATAGTCAATAGGTTTAATGAAATCAACAGCTAACAACTTTTCTAATTCTTCTTTGACTAAGAGCGCCACCTTAGGATGCATCTTTCTCAACTTTTGTTTGATTGGTTTAGCATCTGGGTGCACAACGAGGTTGTGCACAACTAGCTCTGGGTCTAAACCAGGCATATCTGCATATGTCCATGTGAATATGTCCATGTATTCTTTTAAGATCTCTACAAAGGTCTTTTGTTCCTGAGCTGAGAGTGAAGCTCCCAACTTTATTATTCTAGGTTGCTCCTCTGAGCCAATGTTGATGTTGATTGTTTCCTCAATAAGCATTTTAGAAGCATCTTCCATCTGTGTAGGATCAGGGGGAAGAGTAAGATCGACCTCCTGTGGTAGCTCATGATCATCTTTAAATGGATAAATCACTTCATCTTTAGACTCTTCATTCTGTTTGTCTATGAGTTTATCAAAGAGTTTGTCACTATGGGATCTCCATTGAGCCTTCTTGCTTGGTTTCTCAGAAGTGGGTGTAGCTTTATTTACAGCCTTCTTATTCAACCATCCACACATCTCTGCTTCTTCCCCGAAGTAGGCACAGGTGTCTAGTTGAATCTTAAATCCTTTCTTGTGGTCTCCAGCTGGAATAAAGTCCCTAAGTCCCATGAACTCTGCAAATGCCTCATCATTTTCAAAGAAATCCAGGGGCACGTGAAGTTGTTGATCCCAATCTATAAGTTTAGGATATATAAGGGCTACTGGATATTTATCTAGGGGATGGATTCAGATAAGGTAAGGACCGATGAATCTGGGAATAGGTTCGTGGAGGAAAGATCCTCATAAAGGCTACATTGGGAATCTACGTCACTATCAGAATGAGATGAAATGTCCTCACATGTTCAGAAGAGGTGACATCATTCTCAGAAGGTAGAGTGTCATGGGGCCTTATTCCAAGGCCATGTTTATCATCTTTAAAATGAGGGATAGGGATAGGCTCCAAGCGGCCTTGTACATTGACGCCACATCCAAACCCACTATAGCCCATGACAAACATCATGCGGGGACCTTTGATGTACTGAGGTGCTTGATTGCATGAAGCCATGGTGCCTTCTGGAACTCTACTGGTAGGGTCTTCTAACATTTTCTCCTCAGATAGGAGACCACTATGGACAAATTTTTCCAATGGTTTAGGACATTTCTCGTGAGTGCTCTTGAACTGAAAATAAGGCTTACCCCTTGTCCTGGGGGATACTGATAAGTCTGATATCAACAGAGCCTGCTCAAGAGTGAATGGCTTATCTGGGCCATATTTTGCTGATGTTTCCTCCCATGAAGCAAATGGGTTGACCAATGAGGGAAAATATTGATTGAAAGGGGTGAGGGATTCTGAATCTATTCATTTTTTTATAGCCTCTGTTTGTAGAGGGACAACAACATCCGTAGAAGGACATTCATAAGCTACACGAGAAAAACTATGCAATGCCCTACAATGTGTGAATGGTTCTGGGTCGCCCAAAATGGTAACCACCTACCCTTCATGACATAACTTGATGCACTGATGAAAATTTGATGGAATAGCTTGCATGGCATGGATCCATGGGCGTCCCAAGAGCATGTTGTATGGAAGGTCCAAGTCAAGGACATGAAACATTGTGTCATGACATGTTGGTCCTACCTCCATGGGAACCACTATAGTCCCTGCTGACTCTCTTTCTTCATTGTCATATGTTGTGATTGTGATAGTATTAGCACCCAGCTCTGTTTCTGAATGGCCTAGCTATTTTACCAGCTTCAAGGTGTAAATATTTAGACCAGATCCCCCATCTACAAGTACTCTTTTGATTTTGTGACGGGTAACCACCACTTTGAGATACAATGGTAAGTTATGCTCTGGGTTGTTATGCGGGATTGCAGTATGATCAAAAGTAATATGATCGTTGGTGTCTAAGCGTGCAATCATGGCTTGAAGGTTTGTGGGGTCTACCTCTGTGGAAACCCCTGAATTCTGCAAAGTTTTGTATAGTATGTTCTTATGGGCATTAGAGATCTTGAGGAGATCAAGAATAGATATCCTAGTAGGTGTTTTCTCTAACTGCTCTATTAAATTATACTGACCTTCCTGAGGGATAGGCACAGGATCTGGTATGATTAAGCGGGCACGTCTCGTCCCGACTGCGCAACTCTTTTCTAAAATCTAAATGGCGTAAATATGTTAATTGGATGAGCTAATACATCCAATGAGGGAATCATAAGGACTATCATTTGTAGGGTAGACATAGGCAGCAGTCCTATAGTCATTGGAGGTTTCCCTTGATCTGGTTTTCTTTTCTTTTTATCTGCATGGTTAGGAAAAGGTTCCTTGTAAATACCCATTTTTTCATTTGAACTTTTACCGATCTCAGGGGGAGAATCCACATCAATCTTCCCTTCCTCTATGAGGTCTTGGATATAATGGCACAATCGAAAACATCTATCCATTTTGTGTCCTTTAACATGGTGGAAGTCGCAATATTCATGATCTTTGAACCAAACCGGTTTTGGAGCATCTTCCGGATATGGTACTGTTGTAGTTGGATATTCTACCATTTTTGCGTCATCTAATTGTTTTAGGATGGTAGATAAGGATTCTGTTAAGGACGTGAACGTACGTTTTGTAGGCACTTTAGGACGAGGTCCTTGCAAAAGCTTTAAGAGTGGGCCTGTCTGTACGGCTTGGACTCTCTTGGAGTCTGTAATGCCATCACCAACAACATGTTTATTCTTATTGAAGAATTTAGGTTTGTCTGTGGATTTGGTTTCATGTTTGTTTTTAGTGACAGGTTTAAGCGTTCCCTTGGCAATGAGGTTCTTTCTCAATTTGACTACCTTTCTCTATGACTTCTTTGAAGTTTGAGCCACAATGCATTTGCAAGTGAAAGGCTATTTCTGGGTTTAAGTTAGGAACAAATATGCTCACTAACTATTTTTCTAGTAAGGCACAAGGAAAGTGACTAGCTAACCCATGCCATCGTTGTAAAAATCCTGCAAATGTCTCATTGGGTTTTTGTTTTGTGTTACATAGATCATTCATTGTGATGTCGCTCTCCATATTATAGGAGTAATGCCTTACAAATTTCTCTGCCAACGCGGGCCACATTGTAATGGAGCCCTTGGGTATGCTATAGAACCATTCCAATCCTACTGCTCCAAGGCTGCGAGGAAAGAGTCGTATTAAGAAATTATCGCTATACGCGACCTCTTGGCAAGCCATGTAAAAGTATTTTATATGATCATGAGGATCACTTTTGCACTTATATTTATCAAACTTGGGAATGGTAAAGTGTTTTGGGAAAGGTTGTTGTAACATGTCCTTATCAAAGGGGTAAGGACATAGTTCTTCATATGAATATTTTCTATTTTGGCCTACATTTCCCTGTTGTAATGTACTAACCCTATCTTTCATAGATTTCAATTCCTCTTGAATGAGTTGCTCTTTAGTAGGTGACATTATCCTTTGAGCCTAAGTCGCCTTAAAGGTATAGTTTGTATGTGGATCAAATTGAAACTCGTTAGGTTTGTTTTTGTCTTTGTCTTTGTATATGTTTCTTCTTAAAGAGCCTAGGTTTGTTAGTTTCTGTACTCAACTTCAAGATCTATTTTTGGAGGATATCCTCCTCAACCAGGGGGTCCTCTTCTTCATCAAATTTTAGAGGAGGAGAATCTTTTCACTTAGTTTTCACTTTACGTGAAGCTTTATAGTGAGGTTTTCGTGATGGTTCACCTTTGAAAGTGGCTTTATGGTGCCCAGAAGTGGAAGCATGTCCCACATCAAAAGGGTTATCTGTGTCTAAGACAAATCTTCATTCTCCTAAATTAGGGTTAATGACCTTTGTTTCTTCTTCACGCTCATGCGGAAGTTTAGCTCCTAATGCTAAGACTCTTGCAAGTACTTGATCTTTATTATAATATAGGAGTTCATCAAATCTATTTAGGTCTAACCTTTGTTGTTCTCCGGAAGAGTCTGAATCTTCTCCACTATGATCAATTAACATCTTTGTATCTTTGACTTGAGGAAAAGAGCGGTCCTAAATTGTGACCACTAAATGGGAAAGGTGTCGAAAGTGTTTTCTCCTATATCATGCTCCTTTGATTTGTCTACCATTTTTATGATTTTAGGCATTACTAGCAGACATTTTTATGTAGCTAGCATAACCCCTAAGTGTATGGTTTTTTATAAGCCGTTCAAGGTGATGTTGGAACTATACTACAGTTTATCCTAGATGTAGTGTTATGCAATCATCTTTATCAAGGAACATTCATATGCACACCTAAATGTAATGACCAATCAATTTGTTGTTACCAAGTCTAACCCCTAAAAATAGATAGCGAAAATGATGTGTCAATATGTAAGTCAAGTTAGAACCCCAACAAGGTCTAAGTATTGATGTGATGTTGTTGCAGTCCCTCAACAAGGTATACCTAAAACTAGTTTGAATGCCGATGAAAGTCAAACCTTCTAAAAAAATGGAAGTTGTGAATAGATATAGCGTAATAACATCATTGTGATACATTAACTGAGCAAGCAAGGTGTTAGTACCATGACAACTTTATTATGATATATATAAGGCGTTATCGACACTTTTCAAGAAGACTCAGATGACGTCAAAAACTAAAACTAAGTGATAAGTATAACATGGAGTTTTTAATCAGTGTGTGCAGTGTAACCACACAATAAGGAGACTTAGACCATCTTCTCACAAAATGAGAATACGATGTAAGTACTAAGATTGTGTGTCTAGGATGCGAACAAAACTATCAACTTAAGAAGAGACAAAATATGAACCGGACACATAGCAGTGAAGATGATCTTAAAATCAAGATGGATGGAACTTTTATCAAAGATATGAAAAGCATACCAGCAAACTTTAGACATTTAATGACCTAGCCGCAAACATGGATGGGCGTAAACGGACAAAAAAAGTGACGAGCACTATCTCTGATAAAAACGCGTAATGTATGCACCTTTCTCACCCCAAACAATGGGCAGTGATAATGCGAAAGGGTATTGATCAAAAGATGGAAATAAACTAAGAGACACCTAGGTAGAGCTTCGTCTCATCTGAAAACAAGAATAAAAGTAAGCAAAGGTGGGACGTAGTTTAGTTTCACGATAAAAGACACTCAGATAAATACTCACAAGGGTTCTTTTCCCTTGTTCGAACAAACAAGGTTTAAATTCTAGGATGAGTTGTCACTTCGTGATGGCTTGACGCAACAATGGACTAGTAAAATGGGCTCTAAGATAGAATGGTATCCTTAATAAGTTCCCTCACCTAGGTGCTACAAAGTTGTCTTAAGTGCAAGTATGATTTACCTAAAAAGTTGCAATGACTAGTCTTGGGAGTATCTTAGCTTTACTTTACCCCCTTCGAGCAAAAAGGGCAACTAGTGTATCCACGTGTGCTCTCCCTGGGGTCATCCATTATGGACAATCAGTAACTCTATCTCACAAGGCATACTAGTCAAGTGGGTAAGTGGATTGCTTCTTGTTTCATCCACGAGGTTACTCAGCAGTGGATTACTTTACGGTTCCTAGAACCACCCCCGTTGTTATAGCTTAAGGTGTTATGCCAAAGGGGTTATGTTCCAGTTGAGCAGATAGGGACGTAGCCTTTTCCGAAACCTACAATACAATGTTTTGAAATATGGTGTGTTTTTTATCTTGCTTAACTTAATGTGGTTTTAAGTAGTACACCATTTGGAAACCTATAAGAACACGTGTATTAGTAGTTCTATGTTTTGTTTTTCGACACCTTTCTTTGACAATCGTTAGGTCCTGTAGACAACAAGTTTTTAGTAATTTTCTTGTTCGTAGGTTAATGTCAAGAAAGAGAATTTTACACTTTGCTTTTGATTCCTAAGATTGCCAAAAGGTGCGAAGGAAGAGTATACGCAGCGTGAAAATCCTACTTAAATCACATGAAAGTTTTACTTCATCCTTTATAAAATAAGTGTTTTTTGAACAATTTATATGAGTTTGTATAGTGTTTTGATCCCAAAATCACCTGAAGATGAACCGGAGAGAGCATTCACCTCCTACATTTTTTTTACAAAGTTAATCTTAAGACAAGAACAAAACCACTTTAACATGGCCCAATGAAATGTTTAAGGCAAACAATTGTTTTTAATTGTGGTTAAAAAACCTGTAATAATGGGTCAGAAGAGAAAAGATTTGAGATGTAAAAAATTTTCAATTTTAATACAGAACCCCATGCTATATGCATCAGGGCTTCCAGCAATGGATAGCGCCCTACTTAACAAGTCTGCTTGCAGTTAAAAATTAAATAAACCTAAGGCCACCAGTAGTGGAAAACACAACTGCTCGAAACCTCCGGGTGTGGCCCATATTGACATGGACGCTCAGGTTTTGATGTGTACGTGCCCAAGCCTAAAATAGGAAATTATCAAAAAATTTACACAGTCAGACCATTTACACATGCACGGCCAGAGAGGTGGCTATGCGTCCTAGATTACAGAGATGTGTGCGCATCTCTGAGAGAGGAAAATGTGAAATGAATGAAGTATCTTGATAGGTACACCTCCTGTCCGACAGGTATGTTGGCGGTAGTTTCACCGGGTACGCGCCCCTTGTTTTACAACTACGCGCACCCTGGAAAAAACCTTGCAAAAAGTGGATTTTTTAAAATTTCAAGAGAAAACAAGTTAGTCGTTAGTCAAAGTGTCTATTCTATATCAAACCACCACAAAATACATGCAAATGAAGGTCATTTATCTAGGGTGGTTAGCAACAAAAATGAGGAAATAATAACAAAGTGATTTGCCCCAAAA